>RJWM01004389.1:0-70008 GCA_004363535.1 Dasyprocta punctata | reverse complement strand
TGCATTCTACCAGCAAAAACATCTCATGCTTTATCGGAGACTTTCGTTTTGATTAAAAGATGAAGAAGTCCCATTCATTCTGGTAGAGGCAGAGAGTTAATAATTTGGCCGCTCTGAGAATTGACCTCAAGGGAAGTAAATGAGTGATGGACTTGAAAATAAGCCAGGGTGAGATTTGATTTGGTTGACCTCTGCTCCACCCCTGTGTATTAGTTTGATAGGGCTGCCGTAACAAGGTATCACAGCCCAGATGGGTTAAACAATAGGAATTAGTTTTCTTGCACTTCTAGAGCGCGGAAGTCTGAGATGAAGGCGTCTGCAGGACGGTTCCTTCGATGCAGCAATTTTGAGAGGGGCACAATATAGTCCACGACACCCTGGCAAAAGCAGTGTTTGAGACTGATGTCAGATTCTCTTGACCAGGCACGGGGGCCTGCTGCACTGCCATACCAACCACTCTCCTGCCCTGAGCTTTGACCTCTCCCCTCCTTTAGGGCTTGCATGAGACACCCGTGGTGGGCTGTGGTACCTCATTTGTCCAGTGGGAGGCACAGAGACCGGATGAACAGTTCAGAAGGGCAGGAGTACTAATTCTCCATGAGGCAGGTTCCACCAGTGGAGATAGGAGCCAGGCAGGAGCCGGGCAGAGACTTTCTCAGTCCTTGTTTCCTCCCACAGCTGGTCACACCCGCCAGTTTCTCTGAATAGCCTGACAAGAGATGTGTGGCTCCTGGGCGTGTCTGTCAAAAACCCAGGTCTGCTTCGCAGTTTGTTGTGACACGCGGGCAGAGCTGTCGCGTGTGGGCTCTATCCTGGCTTCCCTCCCTCTGGCCTCGCTTCTCCCTTCTCTCCCTCACAGTTCTATGGGGCTGCATCTGCCTAGCGAAATTAGTCCTTGTCTCAAGCTCTGCTCTTTAGAGCATGCAAGCTCACACAGTATTTTACCCACTTAGAAGTTTTGCCTTAATTAGAGATGCAGTAATACATTTGAATAATAGGTATACAGAATAATAGGCACATTAGGTAAGTATTATTCTTCGATATTTATTATAGAGCTTTCAGTCACTCAAGTTATTACTAGCAAGGGAGGGACAACAAAGTCATGACAAACTGCTGCAAACATTAATGAATATTAATTCAACAGCATCCCTAGACTGATATGGATTCAAATGGACTCCTCTGCAATGATAATAAGTTTTTATATTACTTTTTATAACAAAATGCGTGTAGTTGAATTGAATCGTTTCTTGAACTGTAATCTTCTGTCACAAAGAATGTGCTCTCTTGTGGCAGATTCCACGTTGTTGACCATGAGACCATTTCATCATAAAGGAAGTCCATGTATAGAATCTGTTGAATCATTTAAGAAAGAACTCATTGGAAAATGTTGCCATCTTCAAAACCTCAAATATTGGAGCATAAAGTTTGATTAGTTTGTAAACTTACTCTGTAGCACTGACACTGCATCCCTCAAAACAATTTTTCTGTAAATTCTAGTTTGCAGAGAGGGATTTCTCAATACCAGCATATATTAATACACAGTATGCTAAGATCAGGGTCTACTTATTTACCTATATGCAAATATCGTTCGCTTGACTAACACGCTCTACTTGGTGCCAGCTTTCTGATGTACTGAGTGACATTAATAAATAGTATTTCTAAACTCCTCTTTTTCTAAACTCTTGGCAGGTATTAATTTTCAGGATTCAAGAATCAGAAATTGGAATCCCTAGGAATCCTCAGGAGTTCCCAAAATCATAACGTCTCTGTAATTGGTATAATACTTTATATATAATTTATGAATTTAAAAGTATTAATAAGTGATCATAAAAATACATAATGGTATTACTGTTATGGGGTTATTCAAAGATTTTCCCTATGGAAAAAACTATCCCCTGTAATAAATTGTTTGTTAATAGTAACTAATATAATAGATTATTTCAATAATATGTAAAATTGATATTTATTTGACATAAACATTTGATGGTTAAAAAGTATCACTGAAAGAAGGGAACTTTAGCACTAAATAAACATCAAATAAAAACCATTTAAAAATATGAAAGATATCACAAATATTTAGAAGTTGCTATTCTCAACTCAAATGCAAAATTTAGAGTGCACTGAATATTCATTGCCCTCTCCAATGGTTTTGATCTATGTTTCATGACAAATATTTCAGATGTACAAAAATTTCTTTCATTTTGTGTTGATGTTGGTGGAAATGTTAAGGGCACATCTCAAATTATTTTTAAGTTGAATTTCAGGGCTCATGCTGCTCAACTTAAGTTCATTTCTTTTTTTGGTAATAAAAATATTTCATTTGCTTTTCCCAATTTTGATTTTACTATTGAGCTTAATTTTGCTTTTCGTTGACAAATTTTTAGATCAATTTCTATTTTCATTTTGAACCATTTCATAACAACACTCACATCTTATGCTCACTGTATTTGTTTCTGATAAATATTTATGAGAAACCATAGTCTATAGGGAATAGCTACACCTTGGAAAACCCCAGTGTTTGAATACTGTAAGATTTGGGTCTCCTTACCAGGAAGTTTAACAGTACTGTATGAAGGAAATTAATGACTTATTTTGTTTGCAAAATCTGGTATTTCTTGGAAAACCATTTGTAGGATTGTATAATGTATTTCATGTGTACAAATTTAGTAATATTTATTTATTTGCAAGAATGATTTACAGCTAGCAGCAGGGTAGCCCACAAACAGTCACCCAGGGTGCCTATAAACAATTCTGATAACACGATCCCTTTCCTCCTGCATGCTGCCACATCGTGAACTCTGTTTGTCAACCCTAATGCCTCTCAACCTGGCTCTGAACTTGGTGCCTGTGAATCCTTCAAACCAGTACCATCTGTTGATTATTAAGCACCAATTCTCACAGGAGAATTGCAATATGTTTTCCTACTTTCTTGACTTTGGTGGGCGCAGGTTCAGAGAAATCTAAATTTTCCAAGAAATTCTGAAGGAATTCCTGTATGAAAATACCAGTAGGGCACAATGAGCCTTCACTAAGACAGTTTTCTATGACTACCGTGATGGCGCGTCCCATCTTACATCTTGGTGCTGTTGGAGTTCTAACTTGAGTCAGGCCTGAGAAGCAGACACATCTGGACACATCCAGAGAGTTGGGATGGACTCCTAGAAGCCAGTTTCTTTCCTCCTTCCTTCCTTCCTTCTTTCCTTCCTTCCTTCCTTGCTTCCTCTTTTTTCCTTCCTCTTTCTTTCTTTCTTTCTTTCTTTCTTTCTTTCTTTCTTTCTTCTCTTTCTTTCTTTCTTTCTTTCTTTCTTTCTTTCTTTCTTTCTTTCTCTTTCTTCCTTTCTTTCCTTCTCTTTCTTTCTTGTCTCATTTGTTATCCATATCTTATGATTTTATTTAAAATGTGAGTGGTTAAGCATATAACATAAATTTTACCACTCACTGTTCTTAGGTGTACCACCCAGCAGCATTAGGTACGTTCACGTTGCTCTGCAGCCTTTGCCTCCGTCTATCTCCAGAACTCTTTTCAAACTGCAGACCTTAGACTCTGTACCCATTAAACAATAACACTCATTTGTCCCTGCCCTAGCATCTGGGAACCCCATTCTCCTTTCTGTCTCTAAATTTAATTACCCTGGGTGCCTCACCTAAGTGGAAACATAGGATAATTTGTCCTTTGTGATTGGCTTTTTCCACTTAGCATCATACTTTCAAAATTCATCCATGATGTTGTATGCATCAGCCAAGGCCGTGTTTTAAGGTGCTTAATAAACTCTCTGGAAGGAATGTTCCCCGAAGGTAGCAACAGGCAGGCTCCCTGGTTTGGCCTCAGAGCAAGCCTGCTCTTCGGAGTGGTCCTCCTCCAGCTTGCTCCTTTTGACCTTGAGTCCTGTGGACATCTTCACTGTGACTTCTGTGGTAAAGGAAGCCCTGTAGCATTGCATGCCCAGTGACAGAGGCAAGGCTGGCATTTCACGAGGACCTGGAGTAGCATTGCCATCCATGAGCCCAGAGGGGTGGGTGTGGCTGATATAGTTCCTGGCCTGCCAGTGGCAACTTCTTCACTGGGTGTTGGGATTATCTCAGTCTGTTCAGGATGCCATAGCAAAGTGCCACAGGCTAAGTATCTTATGAAGAGCAGAAACTTATTTCCTACAACCTTGGAGGCTTGGAATTCCAAGATCAAGGTGCCGGCAGATTTGGTGTCTGGTCAGGACTGTTCCTTTTTTTTTTTCTGTTTTTTGGCAGTACTGGGGATCGAACTCACAACCTTGCGCCTGCCAGGCAGGCTCTTAGGCCACTGAGCCAAACTCCTAGCCCTACTTTTTTGGAGGCAGGGTCGCACTATATAGTTCAGGCTGGTGTTGCTCATGTTGTAGCCCAAGCTGTCCTCGAACTCACAATTCTCCACCCACCTCAGCCTCCCGAGTGCTGGGATTAAAGGCATGCACCACCATGCCTGGCCAGGACTGTTTCTTTAGAGCTGCTGTCTTCTCACTGTAAGTCATGTGGTGGAAAGTTGGGGAATCTCTCTGTGTCTCTCCTTAAAAGGAAATTTATCTCATTAATCACTTCTTAATGATCTTATCTCCTAATACCATGACCTTGAGTGTTACGGCTTCAACACATGAATTTTGGAGGATCCAAACATTCAATCATAGCAGGGAAAATACTTTTATTATTATATGAGTGGTGTCTAGAAATAAGCGAGGAAGTTTTGAGAAATATTGCAGGTTTACAACAGAGGGTGAAGAAAAGAAGTAAAAACAATGTCTGTAAATGTGGCCCATGATCATCCCAGTCTGATTTAATTTACGAAAGCAGATGTCGCCTCAGCAGTACGTGATTCAGGAAACAGAAAAGAAAAAAGTCACCCCTCCGTAGCAGTAATCCTGTCAGCTTTCCTCTTCCTTTACCAATGGAAGACTTTAAACAGCAAGGGGTTATCACTTTTGAGGTCCATCTCCCTGCTCTCACATGCTTGGTATAGCAATGCTAGAAAATTCCATCTGTACTTCCTCCTTGGCCAGAGGAAGATTCCCTACTTCCTTCAAAGGAAATGAATCTAGCAACACTTCGGGTTATTAGAAGGAGTCTGTGATCGTCTTCAAAGACTTTTAGGATAAGACTGCAAAATACCTGGAGATCCTTGACCAAGATTTTGGTGTAAAGTCCTGTAAGGGGTCCATGCCCATCAATTATTATGCCAAATATGTGTTTAACAGGTTCTACCTTTGTGCTTAGTCTATCAGTGATCAGAGCCAGCCTCGGAGCACACGGCACGGTGTCTAGCCTTTGATTCCATTAGAACTGTCACCAGTCATGCTGTACATGGGTAGTGTCAGCAAGATCACAGGGAACAGTTTTTAGGACTGACAGCGAGATCAGCTCATACAAGGCAGTCATTGAGAGGTCATGCAGAAAGCTTGCACAGGGTTTAATTTCCTTAAGCGGCTTCTCGTAAGGCATCCATCAATATGTGATTCCTCTTTGCTAATCTTGCACCAAGCCAAAGAGCAGAGGGACTTGTGGAGGCGATGCGATACAAACCAGTCCACCGTCAATGGCTCAAGCGTTCACATCCACTTCCGGTTAACATAGAGATGGACCTAAGAACCAAGCGAACATCCTGCCACTGAGGTTGTAACCCACACAGGGAAGAAGGCAGGAAAGAGAAAAGGACTTGAACACCACAGGGCCAGGTGGCTGCTTTTAACCCCCACTGCCTGGAGGGAAGGAGTGGGAGCGGGGAGCAGGACATTCCAGAGTGGGAGCCAGGGCATAGTCGTAGGCAAAATGACTTCTGCAGGATGGGGGAGCCTTTTAGCTGCTCTCGGAATTAAAGGCCATTACACCATCCAAGCTGCTCTGGGGCTGTGTGAGGGCGGTAATAGGCCTTTGGCATTGGTGGGGAATTACTGTCACAGAATTCTCTACATTTCTTGGTTTTCTGAAAAGCAAACAGAGACCGAAATCAGTAGAGCAATAAAAATGCTCTTAATGTTTCTGAGGCACAAAGTAAGGAGAGTGAATTTTGAGCCATTGCAGATAACAACTGGGAGCACTTTGAAACCAGAAAGCAAATGGAGCATGTGGGACATTCAGGGAAAGCAGGAAGCAGAATCACCCCTGTCCAGGCAGCTGCCCAGGCCAGAGCCTGTGAGGCCGTCTCCGACTCTGCGTGTCCTCCCCTGCCATCCAAAGGGGTTGTTTCCCCGCTTATGCTCTGAAGAACTATGTTGCTATGGATGATTTTATGTGTCTCCTGATGCAATGGGGAAGAATTTCCGGAAGATAAGGCCAAGTTGTTTCAGAAGAGATTGAACCAACACAACAAGCAGACACAACACATAAATCCTTAATTAGGAAAAAAATGATAAAAGACATATTTGGACAATTGGGGAAATTTGAATATGGCATGAATATTGATTATAGTATGCACCCCTCCCCTCACCACCTACTGGAACTTGAACCCAGGGCCTTAAACCTTTTTAAATTTTGAGACAGGATCTTGCTAAATTGCCCAGGCTGGGCTTGAACTTGCAATCCTTGTGCCTCGGCCTCCAAAAGTGCTGGGATTACAGGTCTGCACCACCATACCTGGCTTTGGAATTACTGTTATGAAAAAAAAATGTGAGTGATATTAGAGTTATGTATGAAAATGTCCTTTCCTTTTTCTTTCTTAAGAATGTTTAGGAAAAGCTGAGTGTGGTGGCATGCAGGAGGATTGTTGCAAGTTCGAGACCAGCCTGGGCTACAAAGTGAGCTCAAAGCCAGCCTGAACTGCATAGTGAGACCCTGTGTCAAAAAGGCAAAAAAACCCCCCAAAACAAAAAACAAAACAAAACAAAAACAAAAACAAAAAAGAAAAAACAACCCCCCCCCAAAAAAAACAAAGTGTATTTAGGAATAAACTGCCAAGATAGCTACAGTTCATTTTCAAATGACTTGGAAAAGTGCCACTTTGGAGAGAGAAAGAGAAAGAGACATATAGACAGACAGACGGGCAGACAGAAGAATGAGAGGAGAGACAGATAGAAAGGGGAAGGAGGAGGAAGAAAGAATGAAAGAAGAGGAAAGAGGGAAATGTTGGTGGAGCATACAAAGGGTGATTGAAAGACATAGTGAATGTTTAAATTAAAAAAATCTACTACAAAAATATATTGACAAGAATGATGGGATGGACATTTCAGAAGCGAGGGGGAGTATTTTGAGGGCAATAATATCTTTTATGATAATAAAATTTTAAATCTCAACATTCACTACTTTTTGATAACTCCTGCTTGATTAAACATTTACAGCAATATCTGTCAAATAAAAACATGACACTGAATCCTCATCTACCACATTCACTGATCTAGCACTCTGGGACTCCTGGGTTCTCCTCAAAGTCAAAATGGCCAGGAAAAGTAAAGGCTTTGAATTTGACTGAGGCAGCTATGGCGCTGCAACTAAAGACATTCATGAAAGAAGACTTGCAGAACTGCTTCAGAAGGTGGCAACAATGATGGAATGAGTGTGTTCAAAGTGAGGGGGACTATTTTGATGGGGGTGAATGGGATTGTGTCTTTACTGTAATAAATTTTGCAAAAAATTATACCTTCACTGTGTGTTTTGATCATCCCTCCTATATACTTGTCTGAATTTTTTCAAGATGAAAAATTATGAAATGAAAAATAAGTGGTTGAACCTGCTAGGATCTAGTTAGGAAATCAGAAATCACTCTAGGTCTTTCGGACAGAAAAGCTTTAAAACACAGTGTCAAAGACGCTGGCAGGGTGGGAGGGCCTAGAACACAGTGTCAAGGCACTGGTTGAACCTGCTAGGATCTAGTTAGGAAATCAGAAATCACTCTAGGTCTTTCGGACAGAAAAGCTTTAAAATACAGTGTCAAAGGCACTGGCAGGGGTGGAAGTGGGAGTTTCAAAGGAAGAAGCGGTGATCACCGGAAACCAGAAGCCTAAGGCCTGGGCTTGCTGCTGTGTCCGGGAGCCACCTCAGGCAGGGCAGGAACTGGAGAAAGAGGTGCTTCCCCACCCCGCTCCTCTTCCCTCTACTGCCAGTGTCACAAGGGCCTGATGCTGAAGGTCAAAGCCAGAAGCAGAAGTCTTCCTGGTTCCTCTTGCCTTCCAATCTCCAGTAGTGCCTTCCATAGCAGCACTACCAGGAAATTAGTGCTAGCAGGGCATCCTGGAGGATGCAGTTTGCAGACTCTAAACCCTAGCAAGCTGCGTGTGGCAAGATGAGGCATGTGAAGGCATTAGATAGCAAGGGACAATCCCCAACCCAAGCAGGAGACAAAAGTTCCTTCTGCACCCCATCTTTGCCAGGAAATGATATGTTTCACTTTTATAACTTTTGGATCTGGTGGAATTTAAGAGATATTTTATTGTAGTTTCAGTTGTATTCCTGTTTATCCCTTATGGCCAACATAAGGGTTTCCTGCTCAGGAAATGCACACATCTAATGAGTGTGTTCTACCGCACTCTCTTCTCATTGCACTCATCATGACTGGTAATTATATTTGCTTGCAACAGTATTTGATTATTATCTGTCAACTCCATATTTGGGTAAATTCCACTGTGCAAGAGGAGGGCACAGAGATTTTGTGAGTGCTACATCCACCCTTAATGGGATGCGTGTGAGAGGTGACCTGCAAACAATATAAGGGAGGAAGAGGCTTGCTCCCCTCATTCCTTTTGCTCTTGTTGCTTGCAGCCTTCTGCCACCTTAAAGTGTTACCAGATGCCATGCCACCCTGCCTTGGGTTAAACTGGTTAAGGACTGAAACTTTCACAAACCGTGAGCTAAATAAACTTTTCCTTTCATAATTGTGGGTGTTGGATATTTTGTCGCAGCAATAGGTAAATTCCACAAGGCAAGATGGGTCTCTCGTATTCTGCTATATTCCTCGTGCGGCCCATTGCCATGTGCGTCGTAGAAGCCCAGACTGGAGCACACTTGCAAATCCTTAGAGGGAGGGATTCCCTTACAATGATGAATGATGAAATCCCAAATTAAAACATGGCCACTAGGTAGAGTTTGGGAGAGAGAGGTGCCTAAACTAGTTCTAGCTATATGCGTGGTTACCTACCAACCATCCTGGCTTGCTTGGGAATGAAGGATTTCCCAGGATAAGAAACTTTCAGTGCTGAAACCAAACTCCAGGGACGAATTGATCATCCTAGGCTCCATCCTTTGAATTTGATTGCAACTGGGAATCTACAAAAATGCTTCCTCCTTTGTGGAGTGGGATATAATCTTGTGTAAATACATTCATTCTAACAAAGAATTGGGAACAGTGTTAAAGTTGTAGGGTAATTTTAACAGGCATAAGTTCACAGTGGTGATATCAGGTGTGTGCGCATATGTGTACAAGATATGAGGAAAATACAGCGTGGTTAAATAAAAAATGTATTACAGTAAAAGACACATTGCTATTCATCTCCCTCAAAATACTGCCTCTCCCTTCAAACATAACTTTATCCCATTGCTTTTGCCACTTTCTGAAGCACTTCTAGAAGTTCTTTTTCATGGGTATCTGTTATGGTTGATACACTGTGTCAATTTGAGATGTTTAGAAGTTTAATTAAGAGACTCAGCAGGGAGCCAGTATCCTTACTTTATAAATATCCTCATCCTGTGCAAGAGGGGGGCACAGAGATTTTGTGAGTGCTACATCCACCCTTAATGGGATGGGTGTGAGAGGTGGCCTGCAAACAATTTAAGGGAGGAAGAGGCTTGCTCCCCTCATTCCTTTCGCTTTTGTTGCTTTGCAGCCTTCTGCCACCTTAAAGTGTTACCAGATGCCATGCCACCCTGCCTTGGGTTCAACTAATTAAGGACTGAAACTTTCACAAACTGTGAGCTAAATAAACTTTTCCTTTCGTAATTGTGGGTGTTGTATATTTTGTCACAGCAATGAGAGAAAAGTAACCAAGACAGTATCTTTAGTTGTGCTGTTGTAGCTACTTTAATGCCTTAATTGATTGAAAATGTTTACTTTCATAGTTATTTTGCCCGTGGAGAAGAGTCAGAAGTCACTCAAGGCCAGATCTAGTGAATAGGATGGGTGAGGACACTCTGTAATGTTTTTACCACCCTGCCTTTCCATTGGATGGCACTCAGCAGCAGCATTCACCACGTTTTGATTACACCTCATAAAGACACTCATGAAAGAACTTGCAGAGCTGCTTTAGAAGTCACAAAAATGATGAGATAAATGTGTTTGAAATGAGTAGGAGTATTTTGAAGGGAATTAATGGCAGTGTGTTTTTTACTGTATTAAATTTGTTTAAACATTCACCCTGTTCTTGCATAATCCCTTGTATTTTGTAGGGATTTTTCAGATTGTATCTTCTAATATTTGAAAGTGATGACCAGACCAATGAACAATTTAATCTTTCTTTTGTAGTACTGAATTGAACCCAGGGTCTTGCCTAAGCTACACAAGAACTCTACCACTGACTTACACCCCAGTCCCCACTCCCTTTGTATATTTTGAGACATGATCTTTCTAACTTTTAGTTTGAGGGAAAGTTTTGTTAAGTTGCCCATACTAGTCTTGAACTTGCAATCCTCCTGCCTTGGCGTCCCAATCAATCAGTAACTTTTAATGAATAGCATCAAATATGTTAAAGAAGATATAAAAGGTTTCTTGAAGGAAGAAAAGAAGTATATAGAGCAGCCACAAATTTGGTCATGTGTTTAGAATTTGAATATAAATCTCTACAGACAGCCACAAGGACATTGAAGGTTTTGATCAGTTTGTGAACATGACATTACAGTTGTGTGCAACTAGGGATAATGTTCAGGTCTTGGTTATCTGGACCCAGGACCACCTCTGACACTAGACAAGGAAACTACTGCCTATGTGACATGGCACCAGTGCTCACCAGCATTCACTGACATGACCCAGAGAGTCAGCATCTACTTGAGTTTCCAGAAAGCAGCTGGAAACTACAGCGTCAATCTTGAATTCCACCTTCTTTGGATGATGAAGTGGCTCAGTGATACCTGTTGTGTGCATGCATGTGTGTGTGTGTGTGTGTTCGCGCGTGCACACACACACACACAACACACACACACACATGCGCACTTGGAGTGTTCCAAGGACTTGAAAAGGCAGTTCTGTAAAGTCAGGTTTATAGATTTCATATACACCATTGCTCTGATGGTGCCAACAATTTCAGTATGCGGAAGACTCTCTTTCCTCAGTAAAAGACTTTTCTTTCTGTTAGCACCCCTCTTACTGGTTTTAATTGCCCTTGTGTCATTGCTGCTTTTCAATTATTAATATACAATTTTTTTATGGTTAAAACCACATACAATGAGACCCACCCTCTTGACAAATTGTTCAGTATGCCCCATAATATTGTTACTTACAAGGACACTACTGTGCCACTTTCTAGAACTTTTTCATCTTTTTTTTTTTTTTTTTTTTGCGGCACCGGGAATTGAACTCATAGTCTTGCGCCTGCCAGGGCAGGCGCTTAAGGCACTGAGCCAAACTCCCGGCCCTGGTTTTTTTGAGGCAGGGTCGCACTATGTAGCTCAGGCCGGCCTTGCACTCGCGTTGTAGCCCAAGCCGGCCTCGAACTCACAATGCTCCGCCTACCTCAGCCTCCCGAGTGCTGGTAGAACTTTTTCATCTTGCACTGTGGAAATTCTGTACTCTTTGAACAGCACCCCCATTTCCCTGTCCCAATTCCTGGCTACAACTCTTCTTTCTGTTTGGAGTCGCTCTTTCTTGTCCTTTGGGCTCCTCTCCTAGTCTGTTGGACCATCACAGTCCTGCTTGTTTTCTCATTTCTAAAGAGTTTCTTCTTGAGTTAGCTCATTAAAGTACTGGCTAGAATAGCAAAGCTTGGTGTTGAAACATCTTACAAATTGAAAGAGTCATTGAAATGTGGACTATTTTTGTTGTTGCTGTTGGTTTTTTTGGGACAGGATCTTGCTCTGTAATCAGGCTGGCCTTGAATTCGCTATGTAGCCCAGGCTGGCCTTGAATTCACAGCAGTCCTTCTGCCTCAGCCTCCTGAGTGCTGGGGTTACAGGCATGCAGGCTTGGCTTTGGACTATTTTTGAAATGGTGCACTATGTATCATTTAATCAAAACTATAAGAATACATTTACTGTCACAGAGAGATGTTTGTGGTATTTCTTACTTAGTAAATTCTAAGTAATATTATAATACTCCATGTATAATGTGATCTTATTTTACATTTAGATAAATATACAATGACATTTGAATGAATGTTTATCAGAAATATTAACAGTATTTATTGCTGGGTGGTAGAATTATGTGTGATTTATGTAAAATTTCTCTTGTCAGCAATTTCTAGTTTTTCTACAAGGAAAGCACATTTATAGTGTAATGAAAGAGAAATATATGCTGTAAGGAAAAACTCTCTTGGGATATGAATCCTGGTTGGCTAGTTGACTGCATGAAACTCTGTGATAAAGATCCAACCAGTCCTCTTTGGTGCAGTGTTAGTTCTTCTTCCAGGAAGCTAACCTGACCTCTTACTTACTGGTCCTTCCTAAAGATAGGTTTTAATTCTAGCACTCTGGGAGACTGAGGCAGGTGGATTGCAAGTTTGAGCCTAGTCTGGGCAACTTGGTGAGACACTCCCTCAAAATAAAAAATAAAAACTGGGCCAAGGATGCAGCACAGTGTGGGTTCAATTCCCAGTACCACCAAAAGGTTAACAACAGACAGGCTTTATTTTTATTTTATTAGAAGTGTATTTCTTTTCCTGGAATGGAAAGGCCTTGGATGTGACACTGTTTTTCGGCTGCAACTTCTCCAAGACTACTTCACTGCAAATCACTGGAAAGAATTCAACCCATGGCCTAAATGATCAACGATGTTATTTATTATTATTCATAACTTTTTGGAAGCCTGGTTTGGCTATAATGACCCTAGCGACTGCTCCGTATGCATTGTCTCATTTTAATCCTTACAATCACTCTGAGATGGGAGATAGTCTGAATTCCTAGGGAAGAAGACAGGCATGGAAACTTCATGCCAGGTCAGCTGCCAAGGGGCGAAAATGGTTTTTAGGTCCTTTCTCTGTGGTTCCAAAGCTGTCCAGGAACTCATCCATGCCGTCTGCAGACCTACACCAAAGGTCTCCCCACCGTTTCACGGCCTCCCCTGTTCTTGCACTAAATCATGCGCTTCTGAGTGCACCACAGGCTTTATTCCCCACGCTTGCCCAGAAGGTCTTCAGAGTTCAAGAGCTGCCACCAGGGCTGAAATGTGCCTCTCTCAGGCTCTGAAGACCTGAATCTTTGATGAGCGGTTCCAAAAATGAAATCGGCGGCGGCGGCGGCAGCAGCAGCACCAGCATTCAGTTGTTGTTTAGCCCTTCATGGGATGGCTCCAAAGTTCATCACCCATTCACACAAAAAATTCTGAGTCTTTTTGTGAAAAAAAAAAGAGTAATTTTCCTTAAAATTTTATCCCTTTGAGAGTCTGAATAGAGTTCTTTAAAAGTCCTTGGGTTTTTAACGCATTCTTCTCATGAAATGTAAGCCTGTGAGGTAATGCAGATGTTAAGTAGCTTGATGTCTCACAATTAAAATGAATGAGTGAATTTATGTATGCACTAAGTGTAGAAAATTCCCTGTTTTGGGTTGGAGACATTGGGCTCTGCCTCTTAGTAGCCCTGTGACCTTAGACTTGTCACTTGACTTTCTGAGTCTCGACCGCCATCTCTGAAGTGAGTCTTCTACCAGCTTCAGGAGATTGTTTTGAGGCTTAAATGATCAGGCACCAGCTCCAAAGCCTCTCCGTGCACCTGGCTGCAGTGTCACCCTTCCCAGAGGATGAGCTCTGAACATCCTCAGACTGCATAGTACTTTTGCTCTTTAAATGGCTGATTAACTCACAGAGGTAGTGTCTTTTAATGCAAGTTCTATATGTGCAACGAAATGCCAAGTTAACAACCCAGGAAAACAGAAGGCTTATATTTTTCCGCATAATAAACTGTGAAGAAATGAGCAGGGCTGGCTCTCCAGCCTCTCTATTAAGAGCTGGTGCTATAAAATTCAGAACGTACATGTGAAATCTTCTTTGAGCCCTAGTACTGCTCTGGTGGAAGATGCAGTACCAAGGATTACTCAGAATTCATAGCTAGATTTTCAGGTCGCCAGACCTGTTCATTTGAATTCTTGCGCATGAATCTTATTATGCGTTGGACACTGGGTACTGGGGCTTTTGAAATGGTTAAGACACAGAAATGAATAACACTCGCCCGCACTCCATTGCCTGGGTCTCAGATGGCTGTCTGTGGCCGAGCTTGGGCGGAACTCTGCCCAGGGTACCATGGGAGTTCTTTCTTCTGGTTCCCACGCAGAGGAAGGTCTGAGGGACATGGAGATCATCCACAGCCACACAACCCCAGAAGAGCTCTAAACCACTTCAAGGATCTCACGCATACAGGATGGCAAGCTATAGAGCCTATTTCTTCAGGGGGTTTACCCCACCCTATTTATGTGTCAAAGGAGGTGCCACTCCCACCCAGGGCCAGGGAGCAGCTCTGGGCTATGTACCCAGTAGACACCAATGGGGACACATTGCCAAGGTGTGGTCCGTGTCTTCTAGAACCCTTCAGCTTACTGTCATGTGAGGTTCCCCAGGGTTACCATCACCAATTGCCACACATTGGATGGCTTAAAATAGCAGCAAGGAATTTCTTTGCAGTTCTAGAGGCTACAAGTTCAAAATCAAAAAGTCAGCAAGGCCATGATCCGAGACTTTGGCAGAATCCTTTTTGCCTGTCTTCTATTTGAGGTGGTGGTGGCAGATCTGGGGGTCCTTGGCTTGCAGTCATCCTCTTCCCCATCTTTGCTTTCATTGTCACATGGCTGTCTACCCAGGTTTCCACCTGTCTTCCCGGGGCCACCAGCCCTATTGGTTCAAAGGCTCACCCTCATCCAGTATACCCTCATCTGAGCTCATTAATGTACTTCTGCAACAACTCTGTTTCTAAAGGTCATAATATGAGGCCCTGGAATTTAGGACTTCCACACATTTTTTTTTTTTTTTTTTTTTTTTGTTAGGGAGAAGTTCAAACCATATTGGCAAAGTCAAGTGAATGTACAAGTGGGAAGTCTTCTTCCTTCCCCTTCTCTGTATATCTTCCCTAACCTCGGTGTATTTTTTGCTCCCAGTGGTCTACATTGGCCTTGCATAGGAGTTTATACCTGATATTTGAAGAAAGCAGTCAGGCTGGTGAACAGGGTTAATAATGTCTATAGATACCGAATCAGAAAAACTTATGTTAAAATCTCCTTGGCTGACAGTAAGTGGTCAACTAAAAGCTGTTGCATTAGTATATTTTCCATTGCTATAACACAATACCCAAAGTAGAGTAACATGTAAGGAAGTGGGGTTTATTTAGCATGGTTTTGGAGACTCAAAGTCTAGGTTAAAGGGCCTTATCTGTGTAGCCTCTGGTGAGGGCCTCATGATGGATGGCGTCATAGTGGGAACATATGAAAAAAGGATCCTGAGAGATCAGTGCCTCCTGAGAACCCGCCGTGCTGGGTCAGGGAAGAGCCAACCAGAAGACAACTAGCCAACCTTCCTGGTAAGTGGCACAATGGGTTCTAGGAAGAGAAAAATCAGTGCCTGTCATGAGCATACTGGTGCATGGGGTGAGAATCAATGCCACACATAAACAACCTGCTAGAAGGAAGAAGGGCAAAGGAGGTAAAAGGCTGAACTCACCCTTTTGTCATGGCATTAACTTTGCAATGGCCTAGCACCTTCCAGAGGTCACCCCTCTTAGTACCACCACAAGGCAACTAATTTCAACACAAATTTTGGATGCAACAAACATTCAGACCATAGCAGGTGGTCTTCACCCACTCCTCGGAGGCTGAGTTGCTGCACCTTTGGTGGCCTGGAGCCCCAGCCCCTTTGTCTGCCTGAGCTCAAGGACAGACCCCTTCCTTCTGTAATATCTCCAGCCTCTCTGATTCTGAAGTTTCAGACAGTCTCTTCTGGAAGTGCCCTCTGCTCCTACACTGCAGAAGCCTGGTAATGGTACCTGCAGTTTTGGAGGTGGGGCACCCATGCACCCCAGGGTTCCAAGTTTCTGCTGTTAAAAGCCTTGTGTACTCATAGACAGGAAGCAGAAAGCTGCTGACTCTGCCTTCTATGGATATCTCAGGCCAGAGGAAGGCTGAGGGCTGCAGAAAGAGCTTCAGTCTGAGCAAGTTGGAGGTCACAACATGCAGGGGAGAATACTGTGCTTCACTTCAGAAAAAGTTCTCAAATTGATGCTGACTCTATTGCAATAAAGAAAGGAGAAGACAATTATTTAGAATTTATGCTGACTGGGAAAAACCCCACTCAGCTATAAACAAGAAAAGCATTCCAGTTACACCACAGTACTATACAGCATTATAATATTATATTTTAAGTGTTTCAGAGTAACACGGTTTATGCTCTACATATGTCTATTCAACTTTCTGTTGCTATTTAATATTTTCTTAGATTCACTGAGGTATAACTTACATATAAGAGGATTCTCCAATACAGATAGCAATTTCATGACCCAAATTGTTTCATTGTGTTCCTGTGGCCAAGCCCCTCTTTCAACCTCTAGGCTAAAGCGACTACTGAACTGTTTTCTGTCATAGTTTTGCTTTTCTAGAATTTAACATAATTAGAATCATTCAGTATTTAGTGATTGTGTCTGATTTTATTGAGTAAAGTTTCTGAGAGACTCATTCATGTTATATGATTTGATTTTTTTTTAACCCGCCAAGTACTACTTTCCTTGTATGGTTGTACCATGATGCATTTATTCATTTATTAGCAGGTAGATATTTGAATTGCTTCCAGTTTTTGGCAACTATGATTAATGTGGATATATACATTGTCTTGATCTGTTTGGGTTGATATAGAAAAAACTATAGGCATAGTAGTTTATAGACTGTAGAAAATTTACTTCTTACAGTTATGGGGGCTGGGAAGTTGAAGATTAAGAAACCAGCACATTTGGTTCCTGGTGGGAGTCTGCTTTTAGGTCAGAGATGGCTTCTTCTTGCTGGATCTTCATGTGATGGAAGGGGTGAAACAGCTCTCTTGAGTAAAGAAACTTACCCCATCCAAGGGGTTCCACCTCCCAAAACCCCATCTCCTACCATCACCTTGGGGTTAGAATTTCAGTGTATGAATTTTTAGGGGACAAAAACATTCAGATGAAGGCATTCTGTCCATAGCCCCCAAAGTTTATGTCCTTGTCACATGCAAACTACAATCACTCTATCTCAATAGCGCTGAAAATCCCAAGTTGCTGCAGAATCAACTCAATAGTCTAAAATCCAGAGTTTCATCTAACTATCACTTAAATCAGAGATGAGTGACACTCAAGGTACAATTCCTTCTGGGGCAAATTCCTGCCCCCTGTGAAATTATGAAACCAAATATGTTACACACTTCCAAGTTATCCAAAGTGGTTGCACTATTTTGCATCCCTCCCAGCAATGTACAAAAATTTCAGGTGTTCCTCATCAATTTCAGTTGTCTTCTACAAAAAACTAGAGGAAGGAACAGTATTCCTATGCTGTGAGGGTCTAAATGCTTATCTGTGAACATCCCTCCCTACCTGTCATGATTTAGACCTGAAACATCCCCTGAAAGCCTCATGTATGTGAAAGGTGATGGAACTATGAGACACTACATCCGTCAGTGGATTCATCCACTGATGTGTTCATGGTTGAATGTGCTGTTAGAATTGGGACCTGGTTGGAAGTGGCTCACTGGGGTGTGACCTGGAAGGGTGTATTCTTGTCCCTGGTTCCTCTCTTCTCTCTCTGTTTCCTGGCTGCTGTGGGTTGAGCACCTTTTCCCTTGCCAGGCCCCTTTGCCATGCTGTTTCTGCCTTGGAGCCAGGTGACCATGGACTGAAACTGTGAGCCAAAGTAGATCTCCTTTAAATTGTAGGTGTTGGATGTTTTGCCCCAGGGGCAGGAGACACTGCCTCTCATTGTTCTCTATCTCTCCTTTGGATTTTGGCTTTCTTGTGTCCCTAAGAGACTAAATTTGATGTCAAATAATTATAGTTTTCTCAACTGACATTGTCGTGCTGTCTGCTACCTATGGTTGTATGTTAAGCATTCAGGCAACTGCTTTCTGAGCTAATAGACTTGAGATGCTTACACTACTTTTATCCACAACCAACAGCACTCCTTAAAAAAAAAACTATTTGGGTTCCCTTAAAAGATGCATGTTTGCCAGAAAGGCTGTTTTTCTTTTAAATTTTATCAAAAATAAACATAGATTTGAAAAGAAAGCCTCCTTTCTAATACACAAGCACCAACAACACAGCCAGCTCCAGTCTATGTCCGCTACATTCTTTGTGTCAGAATAAAGACTTAAAGACTTCTTGAATTTCTCATGTAATTCTTTGCCCTTATCTAAAAATCAGCTTCCTTGTTTCAGAAGGAAATTAGATGGGTCTGATAGGCTGTGCTCTTCAAAAACACTATATTTGCTGTGGTCACACTGTGATTTTATAGGTATTTCCATAAAGCAACCAAAACAAATTTCTAAGACGAGCTTTTTCTTTGTAATAAAAGATGACTGCTACGTTTTCAGTGATTTCTTAAAATGCCATATTGGGTATATTTCTGTTTCTTAAGTGTCCTGGTAAATATGACACCCTGGCTTATACTTTTGGACACATTTTTTTTTCTTTCTTTCTTGTTTTTTTTTTTGTGGTACCGGGGATCAAACTCACAACCTCCCACCTGCCAGGCAGGCACTTAAGCCACTGAGCTAAAGTCCTGGCCCTAGTTTTTTGAGACAGGGTCGCTCTATGCAGCTCAGGCTGGCCTTGCACTCACGTTGTAGCCCAAGCCGGCCTTGAACTCACAACTCTCCACCTACCTCAGCCTCCCGAGTACTGGGATTAAAGGTGTGCACCACCACGCCTGGTTGAAACATTTTTAAGTGCTGCAAGCTGTGTAAAATACCAATGAATGAACTTCATTGAAATCTGTAAACGTGCACAGAGAAAATGCTGAAACTCACTAAGGCAAAAGATTTGAATAAGTGAAGAGAAACATCACATTCATGGATAGGGAGACTAAAGGTGTCTGTTTTCTCCAGGTTCTGAAAGGTATATAAAACAATTCCCATCAAAGCTCCCAATGAATTTTTTTTTTATTTGAAAGTGGACACAGAAAAGAGAAACAAAAAGCAAAAGAGACAAAAAACCCCCCCAAAAACCCCAAAGAAACCAAACCCAACAAATCCAATACGATAACATTATAGGTTTACAAAATGAGATGATTGGAATTTGACAATAGTTGTACCTTCAAAGGGGTTGTTCACATTAACAGATATAGACATGTAAAATTGATCTAATCATATGAGTATTAACTGTTCTTTTTCAATAGCTAATGCATTTAGTAGTATAGTCATTTTAACCATCTTATGTATACCTATATATAAATTTATGTCTTTTTCCTTTTCCCTTCCTTCTTTCCTCCTTTCCCCTTAGAATAACTCTTGTTGTCTTTAAAATAACTGCCCATATCATCAGACCTAATATAATCAAACAAAATAGTTCAGAATAAAACCAATAAAAAATAAACCAATGGTCACAGAAAAGAGAAACAAAAAGCAAAATGGACCAACAAACAACAACAACAAATCCGATACTGTAACATTATAAGTTTACAAAATGAGATGATTGGAATTTGACAGTGGTTGTAACATTGTATATCGTTATCTTCAAAGGGGTTGCTCAGATTGACAGATATAGACATGTAAAATTGATCTAATCATATGAGTATCAACTGTTCTCTCTCAATAGTTAATGCATTTAGTAGTATAGTCATTTTAACCATCTTACATATACCCACATATAAATGTATGTCTTTTTCCTTTTCCCTTCCTTCTTTCCTCCTTTCCCCTTGTAATACCTCTTGTTATCTTCAAAATAACTGCCCATACCATTGGGCCTAATATAATCAAACAAAATAGTACAGAATAAAACCAATAAAAAATAAAACAATGGAAGCAATACATAGTAAATACAACGTTGATTTCTATAATGCCTCATATTATCTTCTAAGCAGTTGCCTATGTCATCTGTTATAATACAATCAAACTAACCAAAATAGGTTAAAACCACTCAGAACAATGAAAGCAATGCAGGGTTTCAAAACAAGGTGATCAAATATCAATAAAGGCTCCCCTAATATATTTTGTTATCTTTGGAATAGCTGTGTAGGTCATCATATATAATAAAATTAGGCAGGTCGAGATAGAATAAGATCAAACTAAACAGCTCATTGAAAACAATACTGGACTCAAATCCCAATGATGGATTATTCAGTTGTCTGTCCTGCTTGGTGATATCCCTCTGCCACTGTTTCTGGAGCTGTGGACTTTTTTTTTAATCTCTCTCTAAAATGTCCTTCAGTATTCTTTGTAGGATTGGCTTGGTTGTCATAAATTCCTTTAGTTGTTCTTTGTCGTGGAAGTATCTTGTTTCTCCATTGATTTTGAAAGATAGTTTTGCATGGTACATCAATCTGGGTTGGAAGTTGTTTTCTTTCAGGGCTTGAAATACTTCACTCCAAGCTCTTCTTGACCTGATGGTTTGTGTTGAGAAGTCTGTTGTGATTCTGATGGGCTTTCCTTTGTAGGTGATCTGTTTTTTTTTCTTTAATAGCTTTTAATATTCTGTTTTTGTGTTGAATTTCTGGGATCTTGATTATTATGTCTGGGTGTAGATATATTTTGGTTATGGTTAGCTGGAGTTCTATATGCTTCACTTATCTGAAAGTCACTTCCTGTTCCCATGCTTGGAAAGTTTTCTGAAGTTATTTCTGTAAATAGGCTTTTAATTTGATTTGTATTGACCCCTGCTTTTTCACTCACACCTTTTATTCTTAAGTTATGTTCCTTTGTGTTGTCTTGTAGCCTTTGTATTGTTACTTCCAGGTTTCTTGTTATTTTTAAGAGATCTTTCCTTTCACAATCACAAGCTGCAAACCTGTCTTCAAGGTTTGAAAGTTTATCTTTAGTTTCCTTCAGGTGTTTTTGCCAACTTTCATTGGAGTTTTTGATTTCCTGGTAATCTCTTTGAATCTGTTTCATGTATTCTAAATCTTTTTTGTATTGTTCATTCCAGGTTTCCCTCATTTTCCTATGCTCCATTTTTTCATCTATGTCTCCTTTAGAGATTCCTAGCAATTCTTTTATTATGTTTTTTCATTTCTTCTTTTACCTGAGTTAGTATTTCTGTTCTAATTTCTTTTATAGCCTCATGAAGTTGTTTCTTTACTTCAGTTGTCATCACCTCAGAGACTTTAGTTGTGGGACTCCTGACCTCTTCTGCGTTTGCTTCTCCTGGATTTGTTCTACTTGGATTGGATGCCAGAGACTGCCTTTTGCTTCTTTGTCTTGACATATTACTGGGTTGTTCTGGACAAGTGTGTACCGGTGATCTTGGTATTCCTTGCATTGTCTGTAATTTCTCTGAGGTTAGACTGGTTCTTCTAGCCAGTGCTGATTGTGGATATCTGATGGTTACCACTGGGTGCACTGTTACAGCACTGTCCATTGCCTTTCCCCAGCCTGCCTCAGGCTTCCTGATGTCTGGCACAGTGCACAGGGGTGGGGCTGCTGCCTGGGAACCTGGGCTGGTTATCCACGAATCTTCCACTATCACCCCTAGGGCGCGCATGGAGCCGTGGTCTCCAGACTGAGCCAGTCACCCGCTGGAACCTTCCAGGGCTCAGTTAGAGTAATTTCCACAGGACTGTGCCCAACTAGAAGTGACTTCAGCCCCCAAATGGCTGCCAGTCCTTTGCTCTCCCTCGCGGGAGTTTGGGGTTTGTTGCACTCACTGTCGGCCAGTCCAGTCCTCCAGGTCTGCTCCCCCTGTCCACCGCCACTCCCCTCCAATGCTGCCTCTCTGGGCAGAGGCCTCCAGGGTTGTTGCTGCCACCGTGGCCACAGCACTCTGACCATGCGTCCCCAGTTTCCAGCAACTCCTTTCACAGAGCGGGTCTGGCTCTGGGCAGAGGCACCACCAGCCACTGCTTTCTTTGAGTATTTCTTTTTACTCTTTCTGTGGGCTTCAATTCTCGCTTTAGATTCTTCCTGGGTCCAGAGGATCCGCCTCCCTCCTTCTTGTCTTCGCCATGTTGCTATATTCCAGCATCTGGACAATATCTTTCAGGCAGGCTGCTTACCCTGCTGTTTACCATTCTGCCATCGTGTCCTCCCACCCCCGCAAGAATTTTTGAGGGAAATTGACCAAACTTATTCAAACAATCTAACAAGAACAATGAACAGAAAAGAAGAACCAAGACAGTTTTGAAAAATAATTTTATAAAAAAGATGTTTATCTCATTAGATGTCAAACATTTTATACAAAGTTTCTGGTCTTATTTGTGTAATTTCTTCCTTCCTTCCTTTCTCCTTTCTTTATTGTCTTTTTTTCCCTCAGGGGACTATGGACTTAAATTATAGCTCAGTCACTGAATTATATCCTCAGCACTTTTAAAACTTTTTATTCTGAGACAGGGCCTTGCTAAGTTGCCCAGGCTGGTCTTGAACTTGGGATCTTTCTGCCTCAGCTTCCAGACTGTTGGTATTACAGGTATGCATCACAGCATCCAGCATTATTTGCGATATTTCAACGTTTTATTTATCCTAACACCTAGGGTTAGGGAAAAGCTATGGTGAACATTTGAGCAGCAATAAACTAATTATATAACTGATTTCTTGTTACATGACATATTGTTAGGCAGAGATTTTTTTCCACAAGAATCAGACTTATTCGAATACCATTCCTGTGTGGACATCATTCTACCCTTTAGGATAGTCTCTTCTGAGGCCCTAAAAGTGACAAGGAGTTCTTTAATCTTAGTAGAGGGACCTAGCATCTTTCCATTTGTGCATCCTTTATAATGCTATGATGGCTAGACTCGTTCCGAGACCAGATGGATATGGACAACATTTAAATGACAGAAAAATAAGTGTATTATTGATACCCTGAGAAAGAGACAGATTCAGTGAATCACTAGCACAGCCTCCATGTATATCCTTCATCATTTCTGGCTTCTCATTTTCGTATTAACTGGAATGAATCTCTTCTAAAATATAATAAGATGGAAGATGAGAGGGGGAAAATGGACTTACTGATGGAAAGGGAAACAGTCCCTCCCCCTCCTGCAAGAATTAGGTGGTCTTTTAATTTGAAATTCCAGCTGATGAATAATGCTGATGCTCCCCAAGGATGACTTTGATTGCAGTTTCTGCCCAGGGTGAGTTAGCTGGGAAAGGCACAGGCACATTGTTTGTGACTCGCTCCTGCAGAGTCCTCGATCCTTGTTCACCTGCCATCCCTAGTGCTGGCTTGGGTCAGGGCTTAGTGCACCAATCAAGGTTGAAGATAAGGAGCCACAGCCAGTCCTGGACAAAGATGACACAGTGCTATGACTTCAGCTGTAAGATGCTCATTTGGTTAGATACACATTTGATGGAAGTCCTTAGTGTTAGAACTATCTATAGCATCTTCATAACATCAGGTCCTTACCTTCTTTGAGCTCCCCATGGGCCCCAGACCAGAAACCCATTTCTGGACAATGAGAAAACACTGGATTGGACCCTTCCTATCCGTCCTGCTTGATGGTCTCAGTAGACTTAGGTGTATGTAAGAATGCACATTTACACTCTTGCCATTTGTTTAACCGTCTCTTGGTAGAATTCATCTCCACCTTTCCCATAGCATTGATTCTGAGCAGTTCCAGATTTATATGTTCTGCTCGGATCTCCCATGGTGTTTAAGACCTGTGCACCTGGCTGTCTGTGGACCGTCAATATTCCATTGGGACACTGATGTGAACACTTCTTGCACAAAACTCATCCTGTTCCCTGTTCCCTGAGCTGCATCCACCCCCTTGTTTATTTCAGTGAAAGGTGCCCAGTGAACCTAGGTGAAATACTTCCCTCTCGAGATTTATAGACCAGAAATCATCCCCCTCACCCAAGGAATGAATCCCAGGGCCTTATGCATGCTTGGGAAGTACACTATCACTGAGCTACATTCTCAGCTTTATGCATAATCTCTTATATCCAAGTCACAAAGACCTGTTTACTCTGCCGGCTTGGTACTACTCAAATCCCATCTCTGCTTCTGTATCTCTATTGCCACTACTGCTTCTGGAAACTTTCATTATGTCTGACCTGGAGTCATCTAACAGGCCTTCTAGCTCTTGGTTGTGAGTTCTTTCAGTCTAATATCAATCTTGTTTCCTGGACGTTCTTCTTAAAATGCAAATGAGTCTATCATTGTCCTCCAGAGGCCCTATTATCAGTGGGGGAAGAAGTCTCATCCTTTGGGTATGACATCTTCCCCTTCTCTCCAGGTGGGGACTCTTGCCTACCTTTGCAGCTGTAGCTGTCACCACTTGGCATTGACAACATCCTCCCTGGATGTCCTGAATTACCTGCACGTCACCAAATGGGCCTTGATGTCATACATTTGGCAGAGGTCCCCTTTAAGTGAAATGTTGTGCACTTGTTCTATACTGTGAAGTCTTGTCTGCTTCCACATGCAGCTCAAACTTCACAGTCTCTCGGGCAGAATGACCTGATAGAGTGACATCTTCTCTCTCTTGTCCAGTAGCACTTGGTCATTCAGGGGAATGGGTATAGCCCAAGTGGGTGCATGTGCAGCCTGCTGTTCAGGCTGTGGATTCTCTTTGCTGTTCTCCCTCCCCTGAGAGCTGGGCTGGAGGTGGGGCTTGGCCAAGCTGGATTTGCATCTGCCTTGAGTCCCTGGCTTCCCAGTTAGGCCCCAACTTAGAGTCACATGACTTTGAGGGTCTTACATTGCACAAAGATACAAATATGCTTGGCTTTTGTAGATGGTGAGACATTAACTTACACAAAACACTTGCAGCTCCAACATTGTATGTACTGATTCTAAAAAGAATTTTAATTTTATTTTTGGGTGTATTGCCTATTCTAGGAGGAATAGCAGCCATTCTCTGTTGTTCAGTGTGGGGTAAAGGAAATCATGTGTATTTTAACACTAATACTGATATACTATGGTTTTGCCTATATTCTAAGGGAAAATAAGCTCTCTCATAATAGTTTTTATAGCATCAAAGTATGGGCATACGCCTGGCATAATAAAGGGTGCCCAATAAACCTTGCTGATTATATAGGTGCAATAAATTCATGTTTTCTCTTGTCCGGTCATCCATGGACTGTACTATGTTGCTGTTGATATTAAAGTGACCCTAAGGCTAGAACCACAAAGAGTTCTCTTAGATTTTTAATATCTATTCATTAATTGCGGAGCGGGGAGGTACCTGTTCATCATAACACATCTTGTAAAAAATATGGTGACAAAATGACAGAACCTGCTGTATATTGGGCATGTCTGGTAATTCGGTGATGGGCCACTAGTGGATGCTGTAGTTACAAGTGAGAGCCACCAGATGGCTGAAGGAATTGAATCTATTCCCAATCGGGATTTTTAGTTTAGAAATCTGGTGTGGAAAAAAAAGCAGTGATTGGGGAGGAATCACAAGGCTCTCTGTAGTGAACCCCAAATCATCAACAAAAGCTACAAGGTATCTCCTGACATCAGCAATGAGTTCGTAGAGCTTTTGCAGTTTTCATGGTGGAAACACTGAATTGTGTGTTATGCTTTTGCCTTCCAGGATGTACTTGTTGTTAGAATTGCAGAATAATTACTGAAATGAAATTCAGTTCCACAAATATTTATTGAGTGCATAAGTCTCCATTACACCTTTTGAGCAGCATATCAAAGCATATGTCACACAAAACCAGGTTTACCAGACAGAAAATGTATGGTAGACTCAAAGTCAGGGTGCATTTCTTTTTCCTTTGTGTACCTTATCTCTGGTAACCATTTCAAAATGTGCCCTAGAAATTTTCTGCATATTATCTATAGGGGAATGGGCAAAACATAAAATAAAACAAAAGCAAAAACTGTAACAGCTACGGGATTTATAAACTGAGATGCATTTTATATGGTATTTGCATATCAAAACCAGAGTTGAAATTATTAAAGAGTTAATGTAGTGATTTAAAAATAAATCAATATAGATTTGTGGATTGCGGCAGGAGAGAACCAGACCTCACCAGGAAGTGATCCTGCTGGGGAAACCATAGCATTTTCATTGTTTTGTTGGGTTGGGTTTTATTCTCTTTGGTTTTGTTTGATTGTATTAAATCTGATGGCATGAGCAGCTATTTGAAAGATCACAAGGCATTTTATGGTTGTCATTTTGGATTTACTATTGGCTTATTTTGAAGTCCTTTATTGCATTCACTGTTTTGCTTTTAATGTTTCTATTCTATTCTAGTCTGTTCGATTTGTACTGTGTCCGAAGGTATCTGCAGCTAATCTCAAAACAACAAAATGCATCATGGTAACTATTGTTGTTTTTGTAAGGTCTTGAAGTCCTGTATCACTTATACTGGTTTATTTTGATTGGTTTTATTCTCTTTAAAATAAAATTAAAGTAAAAAAAATAAATCAATATAGACAAAGACCCAGGAAGATCCACACCATTAGTGGAATACATTCAAGTGGCTGTTTTCTACTATGGATGCTGGCATTTTGTGAAATTTTAGGAACAAGCCCATGTTTCTTTAATATTGTAGGATGTAAGGAGTGAAATACAAACTCAGTTAAAGACAATTCCTTTCATTTTTTTCTGCCACATATGTTATGAGGTAGGAATTGGTGAAGGGGACAGAGCTCAAAGAGAGAGTCATGAATTAGTGATATTAATTTCTAATTCTACTAACATTCAGACAGTAAACTTTGTTAACCTGTTTTGGAAATTTAAATAATTAGATAACTCTCTAATGCTTACTTTTAAAAATATATAGTAAATTTGTCCTTTAGAAATATTCAACATCAGATCATTTTAAAATTCTGAATAAAAGTTGAAAGAAGGTGATAAAAATTGAAATAGGTCTAAAGGAATTCAGAAAAGATTCCCTCATAATACTGAAGGCATAACACATTATATGATTATTAGTCAGCAACTTAAAAATATTTATTTGCTGAGGATAATTTCTCATTCAAATAAAGAAACTCTCTATAACAGAGAAACAGCTCATATTCAAGTGTAAAATAAAAGTAGACATTAGCTGTTTAAAGTATTAATTTCTTCTGAAGGTGTGGGAAGAAAGTTTCTTTGATTAAGCAGAAATTTTATCATTTTCTTCAGGCTATGAATAAAGCAAAGGTGATAAAAATGCAGATTAACAAGGTAACCCAGTATTTGTAATTAAAAGAAAAAAATTGAACTGTTGGAAATAGTTTGCTTACTTTTAAAAAATTAATCTACAATTCATCTCTGTACTAATTATTTTTGTAAAATAAAGTACTTCCTGATTATGAAAGTGCTACTTGTTCACACTAGAAAATGTTACAATAGAATAGTGCAGTGGAAAAATAAAAATTACAGTCCCAACAGAGACAGATTACCATGGTTGGCCTTTTGGGTGATTTTTCTTTCATTTCTTTTCCTGTGAATATGCTGTGACATCATGTACCTGGACACTGAGGGGATCTCACCTATTTCCCTGGAGTTGGCCAAGAGAACCCAAGGCTGGGGCAGAGACCTCAACAGTCAAAAAGGGCTGTTACTGGGGGCGGAGGCAGGAGAGTCACGAGTGTAAATCCAGCCGGGGCTATTGAGTGACTTAGTGAGACCTCAAAATACAGAAGTAAAAAGAGGGCTGAAAGTGTACCTCAGTGCAAAGGACTTGGCTTCAAGACCCCGAACAGGGAGTAGGAGGAAGGACTTCAAACAGCTGGGCTCCAACTGCTCATTCAGAGTTTTTCAACAAGTGGCCACATCTCCCCAGTGGTCCTGAGAAAATGATCTGCTGGGGGAGGCCCTATGATCTTCCACACGTCCAAAGTTCAAGGGACCAGGCTTGTCCAAACCTGGGGCAGGTCTGCATGAGGGAAATCGCCTGGTGACCCCACATCTGTACTCTCAGCAGGTGGAAAGAGGTAGGAGGATGGTGGGGTGGAGGGGGTGCGTCCCACTGTGGGGCTTGGGGAGCCTGGGTACCCTGCTCCTGGACTGATGAACACCTTGGAAGGATGCTCAGCTGTCTCATCTTGGCCTTGAAGCTGTCCAGTTCAGGGTTCCTAGGGACGGCAGTTGTCACAGTCACAGAGGATTTCCTGGTGGCAGAACTCCTGCATCAGGTCACCATGCTTGGGACAAGCTTTGCTGGATAGATCAGCCCGGAGTCTGCAATTGACATTGCCACTGGAGGGGTTCTGTGCCCATGGCCAGGAACTGGGGGGCCATCTGAGGAACCTATGAAAGGCCAGTCCTTTTCTTCCCTCTTCCTCTCAGTCTTGAATCTTAAAAGTGTTGAGCCCAGAAAAGCAGGAAAGAAGAAGAAGTGGGTCCCCTTGCTTTCTGTGCTTGTTGGAGGGAAGCAGGGTTTGAGCTGAGCTGGGAGAGGGGAAGGAGTGAACGCTGCAGTGGTGATGAATGAAGTCTTTAAGAATGGAGAAAGCGGCTGGGTTTCAATAGCTGGAGGTGGACAGAAAGCTCAGAGAACCTCTGGCACCTGAGGCCGGGAGGGGGGACCTGGCCTACTGCAGTATGAAGCAGTTTGTGTTCTCTCCCTCCTCTCCAAACTTGTCAAAGAATGACATCTTTTTTTATAATCAAAAAGAAAAGAAAGTTTGTTAGCTGTGTTTATTACATGCTCTGAGTGCAGCACATTTAATATTTACTGAGCAGCTTATTATCTCTTTCTGAATTAAAAAAAAAAAGCATGCTCATTGTAAAAGAAAGAAGGAAAAAAGTGAAAATTATCTGTAGTTCTATCCCCAGAGATAATTACAGTTAATATTATCTGGAGTATACTCTTCCGAGCTTTAAAAAATTCTCTTTCTCTTTTACTCACACAGACACACCCATCCAAGTGCACTTCCGCACACTTAAAAAAGCCTGAAATAACTGTGTTTTGTTAAAGTAACACTTTGAAAAAAAAGGTACTACTGTGAACAAAGTTAATAGTTACCTTCATGCAGGTAGTCAGTTGAATTATCAGTGTAACTAATTCTCAAATAAACAAGTTACCTAATAAGGTTTAACAGAACCATTATAAAGTGACTTTAAATGAGATAACACTTTATCAGTCACAATTTCATTCATTCAACACCCAGCTTTCTGAGAACCTACTAACTTCCCGAAGGTGTTATTTTGTTCAGTGACACACAGACAGCCTGATTTATTAAACCTGGGTGACTCTGCCATCCTATCTTTAGACCCTGGGTGAGCTTGTTGAACTCTGCTGACTGATAGGGTTGCCAAATGTCCTCTGAGCTCAAAAAGTTTGTGAATCGATAAATTAGAGAATGTGTGATTTCTTCTTGTCTCTCAACTTTACAGATGAGACAAATGAAGACACTGTATGTAACTCGTCAAAGGTCACACAACCGGTTAATTGCAAACTTGACTCCAATCCAGGGCTCATCTCATATGCTCATTCACCTTGCCAATTGTTTTTATGTAGCCAACAAATGGTTATTATGTCCCTAGTCCCTACTGAGGGAGGTCAGTGCTCTGGGCTTGTCATGCCTTTATACTAAAGCTGATAATAGTTGCAGCTATTGCAGGTGCAAGGCACTACGCTAGGTGCCTTTGCTTGGCTTATCTGTGTCATAAGCATACATTTTTAGTAAGTAAAGAAGAAACAGATAGTGCTGACAAGTTATAGTTGTATAAAAACGCATTCTACCTGAATCCTTGGGGGTGGGGTGGGGCTTGGTGGTGTGTGTGTGTGTGCGCGTCTGTGTGATGAGTTAAATCTGCATTCTAATCTGTGGGTACTCTGATAACAGAATAAGAGCCCTACTTGCATGGAGCCCAGAAGCATCCTGGATGAGTGATGAGGAAGACCTAGGGGGGTGCGTGTTTGCCACGTGTCTGGCACTAAGCAGGCACTTGGCACACAATGTTAAGCAAAATAAAGACACAATCGCTTCCTTCAGAAAGTTTACTGTCTGGTGGAGGAGACAGATTTCAAATGATCATATAGGTAGATGTGTATTATAAACACAGCTAATATTTTAAAATTTACTCTTTTTTAATCACCAGTTTAATAAATAATTTGCCAAAGTTGTAGGTGTCAGTTATACATATAGGTTTCAAATATTCTTGTCCATAGAAGCATGAAACATTAAGAACAGAATGCAAAATAAAATCATTAAATGAGGATATTTTTGAAGGCTTCCTGAGCATCAGGAATGATTCTAGGCACTTCCCATATTAACATGGCAGGCAAGGACATGAAAACCGTTTATTGAGTATGTTCTGTTGCCTTTATGCCTAAATCTGTGCTGTACCCAGCGGTGTCCTTGAGCTGTTCTCCACCTGGTTTGGATTCGTCCCATGTCCCTCAACGGGGGATTCAGAGACAAAGTGCCCGAGCCCCCCTGTGGAGACAGCTAAGCCCTGAGCCCAGGGAGTGTCAACAGCAAGGGGACAGTAGTGTCAGATGTTCTGATGGTGGCAGCGGACTGTGGCATTGGTGGTGGCAGTGAGGGGGAGGGCATCGGTGACAGCTGAGGCAAGCTCACGAGTTACTGGGGTCCCTGTCAGGGGAGAAAGGGCAGAGCTGTCTCTTACCAGACACCTCCAAGGGGCCCTGGCTTGGAGAAGTGCAAATTACACATGTGAAAACCTCCCTCACATTCTCTTACAGGGCCTTGTGTGTGTTCTGCTTTCCAAATAAAGCATTCAGGTCATCCCTGCCTATATCACCTCTGACCACTACTGCTACTCAACATTTCAAGAGTCTCCCTTGGAGTTTTCATCTTCTAATTTTCAACCCTGTGGCTATGGTTTTTGATCTGTTTCAATGACATGCTTGGTTTAGGAAGAGGAAATCCTGGAAATTGTAGCTTAATGCGGCATACAATAAACCCATGGCAATTTAAGAAACAAAATGTTTTAAAATTCTAATTGTAATACTGAGGACTGGCCTGATGTGGTACAAGCAGGCAATAACTGATACTAATAAATTGGCATAAAAAATTGAGAGTCTGTCCTAGGCCTACATAGCTTGTGGCAAGGCCTGCACTGGCTTAGGGACAGATTAATCTTAAGCCAACTGTTTGAGGCCAGCAAACAGCCCATGAAGTTCTGGTGCCTCAAAACAAGATAATATGGCAGCTGAGGACTTTGACTTGTGCAAATTCTGTCCAGCTCAGTAATCCAGTTAGCAGGCAACCAGGTTACCAGTTAACCAAGATCTGTTCCTGTGTGATTACCCAAAATGCATAATGCCTCAATTCTTTTCTTTTTTTTTTTTCTTTTGCGGCACCAGGGATTGAACTTACAACCTTGCGCCTGTCAGACAGGCACTTAAGTCACTGAGCCAAACTCCCAGCCCTGGTTTTTTGAGGTAGGGTCGCATTGTGTAGCTCAGGCTGGCCTTGTGCTCACGTTGTAGCCCAAGCAGGCCTCGAACTCACAACACTCCGCCTACCTCAGCCTCCTGAGTGCTTGGATTAAAGGCGTGCGCCACCACGCCCGGCAGTGCCTCAGTTCTTGAACCTTGACCATGTCAGCAATTTACCCCTTCTACTTCCTGCAACCCACCAGCACCCGCCCCCCCATCAAACTGTACACATAATAAAAGCCAAAGGCACCATGCCGTATGGTCTTAGCTTGTTGTTGGGCTTTGACCATCCTGGTACTCCTTGTAACTAAAATATATGTTTTGTCTGTGTTTTATTCTGTCATTATACCTGTGAACAGGAAATCAGTAGTCTTAGGCCAGGACCCTGATACTGTAATTCCTGCAGGTGTTAGATTATTGCTAAGGGTTCACTCTCTGGATTATAAATGACTATTCCTTTGCCTTGCCTTTCCATGGTGGAAGGGATGGAGGAGATGAGATAAACCCTTTCATAAAGGCATTAATCACCATCACAAGGGCTCCACTTTCATGACCTATACCTCCCGATGGCCACACCTCCTAATGCCTTTTTTTTTTTTTTTTTTTTCAGCCTTTTTGTCTTTCTGAGACAGGGTCTTGCTACGCAGTTCAGGCAGGATTTGAGCTCACTTTGTAGCCCAGGCTGGTCTTGAACTTGCAATAATCCTCCTGCCTCATTCTCCTGAACGCTGAGATTACAGGTATGTACCACCACACCCAGACCTAATGCCATCTTATTGAGGGTTAAGATTTCAACATATGAGCTTTGGTGCTCACAAATATTCAATCTGTGGCACTAATGAATTAGTCCACACATCAAATCTAGGTAGCTCCATGGTGCTGGGGACCACCTCTTTATCCAGTCACTCTGCTACCTTCAAAATGTAGCTCCCTTCCCATGGTCTGCTGTGGTTGCTGAGTTTGGCTGTCATAAACATGTGTCAGCCAGTGGGACAGGAGAAGAGAGAAGGAGAGTGTGCTGCTAGGGTTGTGACCTGGGAACAGTCCACAGTACCATTGTTTCCATTCAGTGACTGTCACCTCATCACATGGCCCAGCCAAGAAGGGGCAAGTGGGTGCTGGGAGATGGCTGGTCATCTTCGGAGGGACCTTGAGCTTGAAGTTTTACCTTTGGCCCACATCATACCATTCTGTTTTCCATTCAGATGCAAATTTCTAAGTAAGTATTTAAAGGCTGAAGAATTCATCAAAGTGAGATTTAATCAATTTATTTTTCTGTAAAGAAATTATCTTGAACTTGGAAATTAGGAAAATGTGAATTTGAATTCAGGTTCTTCTTTTAGTAGCTGTTTTCCCAAGCACCTTTCTGCACTTCAGTTTCTGCATCTACAAAACTGTAAAAATGGGTCCCAGTGAAGGTTAGAAACGATTAATGTCAGCCAAATAGGCTCAACAATTATTAATGATGGTTATTCTTATTTCTGTTTCCCTTTTAAAATAATCCACGTGATTAATTAAGATGCTTTAGAAAGCTTTGCATCTTTTACAGATAGACCATCCATGAAGTCTCTTGACTTCAGGTATTTAAAGGTAAAGCATCTCACTGAGTTTCTTGTTTACTGGTTTATAATGGTATCTCTATAACTAGTTAAGTGGCCTTTTTTCTGAAAAAGGCCAAAAGATCCTGATTTCCATTTCTGGGGACTCCTGCAGTATTCATGTTTTAGTGGAGAATAGAGATAGCAGTTCAACCCTTCATAGAGGGCCAGAAACGACTAACCTCTCACACAGGGCAATAAAACCGACCCTTTCACGTGGTTGGTTCTCCAGTTCATCTTTTGTGTCTTTGGTGCTCTTTTTTACTTTTTCAGTCCTGGTGTGTGACCCTCCATGTCCCTGACCTGTACACCCTGAGGCCGCCGGGGTCCTGGTTTTCTTGTTCTGCACCCCGCAGCTCCTTGTCCAGCACTGTGCTATAGAAAGCCGGGGAACCACCTTGCATGGTTCTGTGGCTGGCTTGGCATGGGTTGTGTCCCTTCTGAACTTGACCTTTGGAGAAGGCCTGACTCTTCCATGCATGCGATCCCATTGGTGCCTGGCACATGGCATGAGCGCAATAATTACCTACTGAGAAAATGATCTCAACAGAATCTATATGTAAGGGCAATTAACACGTTAAAGTAACACAGCAAAAGCTGTTCAACATTTGTGACAGAGAAGCAAATATGTTCTCATTAGTTCAGTTAAATGTTATATTCCTACTTTATATAACAATCGATGTCCTAATTCTTACAAATGAAAATGTCTTCATTTGACTTCAAGGAGCATGCTTTTCTTCCCTGGTGTTTTTATTTTATTCTGTGAAAGAAATTAATTGGCACTGAAGGTTCAAAGCATATAGAAATGTTTCGGTATGTGACTAGGCTCATCTGATCAGTGATGCATACAATTTAACATGATGAGAGAGATTAGAAATTGAGATATCTCTCTTCTTGCTCTTTGGCCCTCCTGTCTAAGAATGGAGAAAAAAACACTTGAGAGTGACTTCTTGGTGTCTTCTAGGATTAAAATAAAGAGCCCTTTGGTAACTGCTCAGTCTTTTGGGATTAACTTCAGGGCTGTTCCTACCCTTCTGTCTTTACTTAGATGGCCTCTGGGGCTTGGGAGAAGCTCTAGGTCTTATGGACTCTCGCTGAGGTATCTTAGCTTGGCCCTGTCCTTACTACGTCTTCACTGATGTGGCCTGAATTCCTGGCCACCAGGCTCCTGCTCAGTCCCTGGGCCATCATGCTAGCATCAGCTGTTGAATGCTGGGATTTATGATGCTGTATCTGGTCATATGGTCTTAGGACTGAGTCTCCCCTCACTTCCCAGCCTTTTAGCTAAGATCAGTTATAAGACTGAGTCTTATGGCCCCCATTCCTGCTTTACTGAGCACATTGGTTCTCTCATTTTTGCCATGTCGCCAAACCCCATGGAGGGCCCGGGAGTGCTCTCCTGCTTTCTCCACACTGGTCACGCAGGGTCCTGTGAGACTGTACTCAGGTTTACTGGTCTTGACCTGGACCTTAGCCATCGTGTCTCTTCTCCCATCCCCTGTAGCTCGTGTGCCAACCTTCACGTCCCAACAAGTGCATGACTCTTTGGAAAGGCACATAATCTCTCTAGACCAAGGTTTTTGAACTTTTATTTATTTATTTTTACCAAAAGCTACACTAAGAAATATATAAAAACATGTCAGTCCATTTCACTAGACTGATTTCATTATAAACCCATGGGCTGCTCTCTGCTATGGACCAAATATTTGTGTTACCCAAAGCCAAATCTCTATCATGAAGTGCTAACCCACAATGTGATGGTCGTGGGAGTGGAGCCATTGGGAAGCAACTAGGTCATAAGGGTGGAGTCCTTATGAATGGGATTTGTGCCCTTACAAGAACAGGCCCAAGAGAGATGATATCTCATTGCGCCATATGAGGATATAGTGAGAAGATGGCCATCTGTAAATAAGGAAGCAGCTGGCCACAAAACAGCAAATCTGCAGGTGCTTTGATCTTGGCCTTTCAGCTTCAGAACTGTGAGAAAGAAATTCCTGTTGCTTAAGCTATCCAGTCTGTGGTATTTTATTATAGCAACCTAAACTGATTAAGACATTGTTCTGGGATAGACCCCAGGAAGTACAGCCCTAGCTCCCGAATCTTCAGGTTCTTCCCTAGTCCATGTGGACGTTCCTAAGAGTCCATCCTCAGGGTTACCTTGGGGGCAGAGGAGGGATGAGGATGTTTAGTCTCTCCCTTCATCCCTAAATCATGTCCTTTTCCTTCTACTCTAGGGTTTATTCTAAGGCCAGTTCTGTATACTTTTTAATTTTCATTTTTGTAGTACTAGGGGTTGAACCCAGGGCTTTCTTCATGCTAGGCAAGTGCTTTACCATTAAGCTTCATCCCTATCCCTTTTAATTTTTAAATTTTAAGGTAGAATCTCACTAGTTGCCCAGACCGGGCATGAACTTGTGATTTTCTTGCCTTAGTCTCCCAAATAACTGGTATTATAGGGGTGCAACACCGTTCAAGAGCTGTATTTTGGTTTTTATTATGTAAAATCAGTTGTGAGAGTTCCAAGAAAGCTCCATGAACTCCAAGAAGAATATTATCTCATTATCTAGCTATAGATTAAAAAAAACAGTTTAAAAAACAACAAATAACTATGAGTTCCTGTGGGTTAGCAGCTTAGCAGGGTGGACCTGGCTCAAGGTTTCTTGTGAGGTTGCAGACAATGTTATCGGTTTGTGTAGGGCTTGAGGGTCTGCTTCCGAAAGTGCTCCATAGGGCCAAAAATCTCATGCTATGGTAACTCAGAAAGAGTGACCCAAGAGCAAACAAGAAGGAACAGTGCTACCTTTTATGACGTAGCCTCAGAGGTCATACACACACACACTCATACCTACACACTCCCTCACTTTATTCTATCCATGAAGAGCAAACAGAGTCCAACCAAAATGCAAGAGAAGGGGGATCAGGCTTCACTTTTGGGAGTGTCAAGGAAGTCAAGGACACATTATAAACCTTCACAATAACTAGTATAACTTTTCTGATAACTAATAACACAAGGCAGTATGTGTTATATACCACTCCAGTGGGTGCTAGAGGCCAACCCAAGAAGGGATGAAAAGCCAGTTTTCTTATGCAATGAGGAAAGGTTGTGCAAAGAAGATGTGTATAAGTCTGTTTCTTCTTACTTCATGAAATACTTGACACAGGTGCTACTTATGAAGAGGAAGTTTAATTTAGTTCACAGATTCAGAGGTTCAAAATCTACATGTATAACTGTGCTGTAGGGAGAGGGCTTCCGTGGCACACCATCTCCTGGGAAAGTTAGAAGCAATTATATCTTCAACTAAGAGCAGAGACAAGGTTTACTCTTTGGAGGGCACACCCTGACTGACACAAATTAATCCTTTAGGCCTGATTTCTTAGAGGATTTACCTCTCAATAGTATCACTCTGGGGAGCAAGCCTTTAACACATGATGCTTGGCAAAGACCCAGTTGGATCATTTCCACATCATAGCAAGATGAGTCTTGAACTGAGTAGTAAAGATTCGCAAGCCTAGAAAACTAGAGAGCCAGGCAAACACTCTGGGAGTAAGGTTGGGGAAGGCAATCTTTGAAATGTTCCCTTGAAACAATTGATTAGATTATGAACTACTCTTCTGTCCTCACTCTTTTTTCCAAATTGGTTTTTTATATTTCTATTTTGTCATTATACATTAGGAGTTTGGGTGGAGAGAGGAGTACTTCATAGGCCACAGGACCAGATGAGTTGTATCTATGGAACTGCACATCTCCTGACTGTAGACTTTGAGCTGGATATAGTAACTGTTTGGGACACTGTCCTCCCCCTTGGAAGAGAGTGTGTTCTATGTCACGAGTGTACATGGATATTTGGGTGGCCAAGTAAGTGCATTATGACAGAAGTGCCATTCAAGTTCATTCACACTATATTAGGGTACTTGAGGAACAGAGTCAATAGAAAATAAATGTATAATTTTGCAAGGGTATGTATTATTTAGGCTTCATGGCCAGATGTGGGAGTGTCCACAATGGATGTCTGTGGAATCAGAGGTGGAAGAATCCATAACGGCCATCTGCATACTCTATAACTGGAGCATCCAGGAGCTGCTCAACTCAAGAAGATGGTAGCCTCAGGACAAGAGGGATCAGGATGCAGCAGTGGTCCAAGGTTGAAGGTCTGGAAGCTCATTGTGGTCACCAGTGCAAGCCCGTGACAGAAGGATGAGGAAACTGAAGATTGATGTTCGCTGTGATGGCAAAGACTGGGCCTCTTCAGAAACTGGCACACTAACTCCTCCTTTCCCTTTTTAATTCTGTCCCAGGTACAAGCCTTTTTGTTGGCGCCATCCACATCCAGGGTGAGTCCTCCCCTTTGAGTGTGCTGGCCCACATGCCAGTCTTCCACAGACACAACGGAACTCTGCTTTACTAATCTGTTAGGCATTTATTTATCCATTCAAGTAGATGGAGCATGAAAAATGGTCACATGCATCTTGTTCATTACCAGAACCACCAAGCTGCTGATTGCTCAGCTACAGAACTTCATTGTGCAGTTAAGATGTGGCTATGTGTCTCCTTAGGTACAGTGAAAGAGTCAAAATGACATGTGCCACTGTTGGGACACCTTTACTTTTTAATTTTTTTCTTTGTCTTTGTGAGACAGGGTCTCGCTATGCAGTTCAGGCTGGACTTGAGCTCACTTCGTAGCCCAGGCTACAAAGGGTTTCAACTTGCAACAATCTTCCTGCCTCAGCCTCCTGCATGCTGGGATTACTGGTGTGTGCCACCATGCCTCGCTCTGGGACGCTGTTTGTTTTTTTTTTTCTTTTTCTTTTTTTAAAACAAAACAATGATACAGAATTTCAAAACAAAATAATAGATTAACACCAATTAATATATTGTGTACTATTTATCTTAAAAGTACTTGTTCAAATTACAAGATATAGGCATAAAAAATGATCAAACAATTGAACAATGAAAGCACAGAGATTAGCAGTGTAGTTATCTGTCTTGTATACACACACACACACACACACACATATATATGAATACATATACAGACATATACCTTCCCTTCTTTCTTTTCTCCTTTCCCCTATCCCAGTTGTTCTTTCCTTTTGAGCAGTTTCTTTCCCTTTCCCTCTCACAATATCTATTGTGCATTTTGGAACTTATTTACTCTTTCAGTTTTTCATACCAGGGAGACAACCCAATGTTTACACATGTGAGTCTGATTTATTTCACTTATGAGTATGGTCTCGAATTGCATCCATTTACCTATAAAAGTCTCAAGTTTATCCTTGTTTATGACTGAGTAGTATTCCATTGTGTAAAAATACCACATTTTTTTAATCCATTCCTTCGTTGATGGGCTGTTTGGGTTGTTTCCAAGATTTAGCTATTACAAATTGTGCTGCTATAAACATGGGTGCACATATATCACTGTGGTATGATGTTTTAAATTCTTCTGGGAAGACACCCAATAGGGGAATACCTGAGTTCAATGGGACCTCTAATCCTAGCTTTTTGAGGAATCTCCACCCTGATTTTCACAGTGGTTGCACCAGTCTGCACTCCAACCAACAGTGGAGAAGGGTTCCTATTTCCCAGCAGCCCCACTAGTATTTATCATTTGATTTCTTGATGACAGTCATTCTTTCTGGAGTGAGATGGGATGTCAGTGTTGTTTTGATTTGCATTTCTTGAGTGACCAGTGATGTTGAACATTTCTTCATGTATTTATTTGCCGTCTATATTTCTTCATCTGAGAAGTGCGTGTTCATCTCATCTGCCCATTTTTGGACTGGGCCTTTGAATTTGGGGGCCTGATTTTTTCAGTTCTTTATATGTTCTAGATACAAGTCCTTTGTCTGAGGGACCATTGGCTAAAATATTTCGCCATTCTGTGGGTTTTCTTTCCACTCTGTCAATTTCTTTGATGTGCAAAAACTTTTTAATGAGATCCCAGTTGTTGATTCTTTGCAGTACTTCCCATGCAGTTTGCATTTTGTTCCTGAACTCTTTGCCTACGCCTTTGTTGTCAAGATTTCTACCTACCTTGACTTCCAGTAGATTTAGTATTTTTAATATTAAGATCTTTGATCCATTTTGATTTTAGTTTAGTGCATGGTAATAGACATGGATCTAGCTTTAGTCTTTGGCAGGTAGAAAGCCAATTTTTCTAGCACCATTTGTTAAAGAGGCTATTTTTCTTCCAGTAAACGTGTGTTTGGCCTCTTTGTGAAAGATAAGGTGGCTAAGTGTCTTTGTAGTCGTGTCTGCATCCTCTATTCTGTTCCATTGATCCTCAGATCTGTTTTATTGCCAGTACCATGCTGATTTTGTTATAGTAGCTTTATAGTATAATTTCACATCAGGGATTGTGATGCCTCCTGCCTTGCCTTTGTTGCCCAGGATTGCCTTTGCTATTCCAGGTCTCCTGTTTCCAAATGAATTTTAGGAATGTTTTCTCTAGTACTGTGAGGTATGCTAATGATATTTTGATTGGAATTGCAATAAATCTGTGTAACAGTTTTAGGAGTGTGGCCATTTTCACAATGTTGGTTCTTTGGGACACTCTTTGGGTCTCTGAATCTCTATCCCACCTAGAACCTAGTTTTAGATTAGAACTTTTAAGTATTTCTGATTAAAGCAGAGCCATTCTGGAAGAAATGGAAAGGTTTTGCTAACTTAATTCAGAGAATTGGTGCAATTAAACCCAACATGCAACCACTGAACACTTAAATATGACAGAATGAATTCCCCCTACCCCTCCTCAAAGTTTAGCAGTGACAAGGTCATTCCAAGTCCAGAAGGAACACTGTGAGGTTTTTTTCAGCAAAGGGCTCATACAACCTGCCTGGTATAATCTCATAACAAAAACAAATCAAAAGTAAAAACTGGTGCAGAGTAGCCCAGGGGAAATCTAGAGTGCAAAGTAGACAGCTTAATCTGTTTAATGTTGTATGTCTGGCAACCTTCTATACAGTAAGCTAATCCTCCTCTTCTTATATTACAGCCTCACACGAACACAGGTGGTAACTCAACCCATGTGGCTTGGTTGGATCAAAGCTTCTCATTTCTGTGGGCAAAATCTGAAGTTCCTTCCTCATGAGACTATCCACCCATTTTGGCAGGTTTGCATTAAAAAAAAAAATTCACACGTGGAACTCCCCAATTGCTTATCTGGCTCCAGCCACACTGTATTAAGGTTGAAAATTTGTCACAAGAACATATGTTATTGTCTCTGATTTCAAAACGAAGAATCTAACAGCACCATTAGCTTCACCTAGACTATATTATGAGAGACGTTTGTAAGCTTGGTTCTGCTTTATGGCCTGTAAAATGGGGATTGAGAATATATTAATAAACTGAGAATGAAGGTGCACACATGTAATCGCAGTATTCAGAGGCTGAGATGAGAGGATGGCAAGTTTCAGGTCAAACTGGACAATTTAGCAAAGCTTTTTTTCCCCGAGAAAAACAAAAAATAAAACATAAAAGAAGTATGGAGATGAGCTCAATGCGAAGGCTCTGACAAATACATGTAATACATACATACATACATACATATGCATAGTACATCTACAACTATAAACACACACAAATACATATAGTTATATTGAATACATCATCCTAATTCTGTGGATTTGTCTGCACTTTGGATCAATAGGAAGTTGTTACTTGTTACTACAATGGCTCGAATGCAAATGGACACACACGCTTAGCTGTCCGGAAAGTAGATCCGCTTATATCTTACTGGGCAAAATGAACAACTGCTAAGGAGGTGGCCACCGGGAGAAACTTTAATCCAAGTATGCCACTTGCTAAGCGTGACCATTTTTTGGCCCCTGCCGCTTCACGTACTTTGGGCGGGAATGAGGACACATGTTCTCTACCTGAGAACTTTGTCCCTCAGCAGAGGAAGAAGTGGTGGTGTCGCCCGCCCGAGCGCCCGGGGGGTGAGCGCACGCCCTCGCTGACGGCCGGCGCGCAGCCTTAGGTAACCCCGGTTCCCGGCCGCTGCTCCTCCAGCGCCCGCCCTCCCGGAGCCAGCCTCCTCGCCCTCTGCCCAGCCGTCCCGCCCGGACGCCCCTTGGCCGGCGCCCGCCCATGCTTTCGGGCATCACGAGGGCTCGCCAGCTACTGCACGGCCTCTTTCCCGGCTCGAGGATGGGCGATTATGCCTCTACGCTTGTCAGCCCTCAGGAGGCCCTGCCCGGCCGCAAGGAGGCAATTCCCGTAGCCGGTAAGGAAAGGCGCCCCGAGCGTCCGCGCGTCACCGTTGCTGCGCATGCGTGCCGAGGCCGGTGTAGTGCGTCCTTCCCTGACGGAAGAGAAGCCAGGCCGGCCTCCGGCGGGTCCTAGATGCGTTCTGCGCAGGCGCGCCAGCCTAGGGGTTTGGGGGCGTCCCTGCAGCTTTGGGTTGAAGCTGGAGCTTCATTTTTTGGTAACCTTTTCGCCCCATAATGTAGACCGAGCACTATGCAAAAAATCTGATGTGTCCGTTTAACTGTGCGGGAGTGCGGTATCTTGGCGGCTCCGCGAACTGGGCTGAAAGGCGTAGTGGAGGGGCGCCCTCCCCCGCCTTGGATGTGCTGGGCAGCGCGGGGCTCTGCCTTCTCCGTCCTGTGGCCGTGGGCGTCATGCAGGGATGGTGCTGTGTGTTTTCGCGAGAAGCGTTGGAATGAGACCTAACCCTGCAGACTTCTGTTTTGAAATTGGATCTCAGGCCTGTGTTTTGGCTGCACAAATTAACCCCAGTTTTCCCTTTAGGGCTGCGGAGTGGTAAAGCCTTTGGGAGAAGCAGCCCCTGGTCCTTCTGCTCCTCTGACTGCTCTGCTGGTTATTTCGAAGGTGTCATTTTAGAGCAGGTTTTTTTTTTTTTTTTTTTTTTTGGTATCAGGGATCTAATGCATCCTCGCACCTGCCAGGCAGGCGCTTAGGCCACTGAGCTAAATCCCTGGCCCTAGTTTTTGAGACAGGGTCTCACTATGCATTTCAGAATTCACTTTGTAGCCCAGGCTGGTCTCGAACTCACAACGATCCCCCTGTGCTGGGTAGAGCTGTACTTTTCAAACATTCCACTCATTCTCACGTCAACACTTAAAAGAAATACAAATAAAAGGGAAATACTAGGAAAATGATCATATGCTTGAATGCTCACTAATATTAACTAGCTGTAAAAGTTTTAAAAAGTTTACTTTGAATTTTTGTGATGTACACGTGGCACCATAAGTACCAGTGTTACTGTGTGTACGGAGCTTGTGGTCTCACAACATAAAGGACTGAAGTCTCCAACCAAAAGGAGAAAGTTAGAGTTGTTATTGGAAGTGAGAATAGCTCCTGGATTTCCAGGAGGGGTCCTGAGTGTCCACATGGTCTTTCAATCCAGAGCTAGTTACACAGAAGCAGAGCACAGTGATTGCTCTATTGTTTAGTGGCCACTTATCACAGGTGGCTCTGTGGAACTAAAATGGCCAGTCGGAACTCAGACTAACCCAGTTCTTCAGTATGTAGGGTGTAAAAAACCTAATTGTTTTGTATTTTAAATTCCTCAGAACTCAGGAGTTTAGTTGGGATTGGTTGTATCCCCCTTTAGCTGCACTCCATTTGGAGAAAGTTCGTCTTTGGTCGGAAGTTCTAGTTCACTGCCTCTTTTTTTCTTTTCTTTTCTTTTTTTTTTGGTACCGGGGATCAAACTCACAACCTTACGCTTGCCAGGCAGGTGCTTGTGCCGCTGAGCTAAACCCCTGGCCCTCACTGTCTATTCTTATTTTAAGTCTTGTCAGTATGGCTGGTCATGCAACTCTCTTAGCTCCCCCACTCCCATCCCAGCTAGATCCCTTACTTATAAGCTGATTAAATAAACTGTTTCTACAGCAGGACCATACTTTGTGTGGTACAAATTGAGATTCCCTAATTTGAAAATCTGAAATACTTCAAAACCCAAAATTTTGCACACCACATTACATCATAAGCAGAAAATTCCAAATTGGATGTGTCATAGTCAAAAATGCAGGTGTGCTAATGATATTGTATACAATAACCTGTGTGCTGTGTGTATAAAGTGTGTATGAAACAAGTGGGTTTAGTGGTTAGAAACGGGTCTCATATCCAAGATATCTCATTATGTTTATGCCAATGTGCCCAAACCTGACAAAATCTGAAATCTGAAGTATCCCTGGTCCCAAGTGTTCCTGATAAAGGATATTCAACCTGTATTGCCTTACCGTAGTGCGCTGCCTTACCCTGCAGCATACAGTGATTGCTCTAATGTTCACATTGTGGTGGAGCGGGGCTAGGGTAGGAGTAGGAATGGGGCAGGTGGAGTCTGCATATTTGGATACTAAATCAGATACCCTTATGAGCTCAATACCGCTCTGTAAGCAAGCCTTCTGGATTCAAATGCTTGCTGTAGTTCATCAGAAACTGATGTAGAACTGTTGGAGCCCTAGTGGTGTTTAATCTTTTACGTATGGCACAATGCCAAAGAAATCTTGCATTAAAATTTGTCCTAAAAATTGTTCTGTTTTTCTTAACCTTAAAGAATTGTTGAGTGTAAGAGGAGGTCGCTTCAGGAGTTTTTCATATTGATATAAGAAAAATTGGAAAAGGTAAAAGGTCTTTGGGGTTTGAGATAGTTTGGAAATCATGTGACCTTTTTCTTATAACCTAGCTAGCTGTTTCTGTTCCGTGTCGCTCTACAAATTCATCCAGTCATTCTCAGCCCTAGAAGTTTATTTTTTACTCAGATTCAGAGATTGAGTGCTGAGAAAAAAAAAGAGATTATCTTAAAAAATATAAACTATATAACTGATTTATCTAAACTATAAACATATCTTTAGAAATTCTCTTTTACAAGCAGTGCTTTCTAAATGCTGCACTTCCTCAGCTTGGTCAATCTTCCTTTTTACTTACTACAGTGTCTTCACTATGCCCTTCAGGCACCAAAGAAAGAACAAATTCGACAATTGTTGAGCATATCTCCAAAGCAGTTCATGATCAAGGTCAGGCCAAATTTAGTTTAGCTTTCTAATGACCGACATCTTCCCAAACAATTTCTCAGTGTATCAATGACACTTTTGCTAAAAGATTAACAAACCTTGTAGGGTAGAGACAACAATTTCTTTTTCATATTCACACAATACCTCTAACTGCAAAACTTTGGGATCTTCTGTCTTTTCACAGAGCTGTGCATGTTTTTGAATAGAGCCAAATCTACAATACATATGTCCCTCTTGTTTAATTGTTTTAACTTTTGCCCAAAAGTATTTACACTAAGCCGGTAAGCCAACAAAACCAGGAAGACCCTGGATTACTGCCCTGAAAAACCATCTTAAGTCAGGTCAAGTTTCAGGCTCCTCTTCTGTCTAGGAAAGGCCAAAAGAATAGGGCCTTATGTTAGGAAATGATTGATGACTATACACTTCCAGGGATCTCTCCGGTGGTCTGGAACGAGATGCTGCAAATGTGGTGACTGGTAATCTGTTGATCTGGCACATAGTCACAAGGTCAGGATGCTCCTGCAAATTGTGAAAGTAGCTTAATTTTTCTTGATGTCATCAGCCATGAAAAAGGGTGGAGTGAGATTAGGGAACTTTTGGATGAATCAACCTCGTACTGCTAGTTTCAGACACTCCTTTAAGTGATTAATGAAGGCTGTATGCTCAGAGAGGCATTGTTTTTTTCTAGCAAAGTTAAGAAGTGTGTTTAAATATAACACAGATGTTGTAGTTTATATTGAGATGTCCCCTCAAAGTCTCAGGTGCTCATAGGTGGGGCTTCTGAGAGGTGATTGGCTCACCAGAGTGTGGTATTCATCAGTTAGGGTGTGTCCACTGATGAGTTTATAGATGAATGTGATATGAGGAGGAGATGGGTCACTGGGCGTGTGGCCTGGAAGGGTCTATCTCCCTCTCTCCTCCCCTGATCACTCTGTGCTTCCCACTGTCCTGCTGTGAGCAGCTCTTCTCTATGGTGCCTCTCTGCCATGCCGCTCTGCCTTGCAGCCAGCCAACTCCGGACTGAAACCTCTACAAGCTATAAGCCAAAATGAACCTTTTCTCTTTTAACCACTTGACAGTTTACCCGGAGTGTCACTCGGGCAGTGTGTTTGCTAATGTACTATCTCGGGCATTGCTCGGGCAGGTGTCATTTTGACCAGTTGGTTGTTGTATTGAATAAATTTGATAAAATTGTTGTTTTTGTATTTCCTGTAATTTTATACACATTAATGAAAGATTTAAATTTTTGGTCATCCTGTGTTTAAGTAATTGGACAGTAAGTGGTTAAACTGTGGGTATTGGGCATTGTGTCTCAGTAGTGACAAAGTAACGAAAACAGTAGAGAATGTGAGGCTGTTTTCTTTGAACCATGAGGATGGCCACAATCAAAACCCACCCATCAGAGGAACTATCCACAGAAAAGCTGCTAGAAAACTAATAATATATTGCTGTGTGACCTCCAGAATTTGTGATTTTTAAAGTCAGTTAAAAGCAAATTACTAAAAGCAAGTGAAATTAAAGGGTGTTTTTCCCTTGGTTTCAGACACATACATGAACCTTATTATGTCTTTAGTGGGTTTTGGTGACTGTACAGTTAAAAGTTATGGACTTCATATTACTTGGAATGTTGAATTGTTTTCTGCTGCAATTTCCATCCTGACAGCTCCTCACTTCTCTTTATCACCTGTCTTTGTTATTTGCACCTGACTCTTTCAAAGCTCTGTGCCTAAAGTATCACCTTTTGGAGGACAGGGCCTGCTGGTTTGGTGACATTGCTAAACTTGGTTTCAGGTATGCACTGTTCACAAATGCCTTTGGTGCTGAAGGTCATCATCTTAGTTTTAATCTTTCCTTCTTTGTACTGTATCCTCAAGGAAACTTCCAAACTTTTGTCAACAGCTGCCCTGTAGTAGATTTAAAGCTTCAAAAATTTAAATGTCTGATTTCTCACATGCTACCCAAAATGGATCAAAAACATGAACAGGCTGACTCTGGTGACTGGCTGAAGCTGACCGCGGGCTGGACTGCCTCATCCACAGCCTGCTGTGTTCAGGCTTGGGTGACTTCTGGACGACACTGCCTGGTGGATGGGGTGCACAGCAGAGTGCCTGGCCTTCTGTGAAGGTGGTCTCATTCTGCTTCATGCCTGGTTATGAAGTGCAAGCAATGCTCAGAGAACTTTGGGGTGGAGGGCAAGGGGGAATTCATGCTTGTTGAGTGGAATTGGTGGGCAATTAGATAGGTGGAAGGTGGAAGGCTCATAATTAAAATCTCAGAGTATCTCCTATGATGTTAAAATGCGAGTTCATTACAACAAGAATTGATCTTATTTCCAGTGAATTCATTACTGTGAAAGCCCAGCTTTTATTTTATATGGATTTTTTTTTTTTTTTTTTTTTTTTTTTTTTTTTTTTTTTTTTTTTTTTTTTTTTTTTTTTTTGCATATTGGAAATGTTGCTAGTCTGTTTTCTTGATCAGGTGTCTGGGATTGGAAACTGTCACTTAGAATAACTTTGACCGGTAGTATGTAATCTCTGCTTTCTTGCTTTTACATTCTTTGATAAAATTCACCATTTTTTTGTTTTTTGTTTTTTTTGGCTGTGATGTTCTTTTTGGAGGGAGGAAGGAAATGGAGTGCTGGAATTATAAGAAGTTTAAATATAAGTAGAAAAATAGTAGAATAATATATTAATGGATCATTGAAAAATAATTGTATTGCAACAATAAAATGTATAAATGACGAACGGGTGTAATAAAGAAAGTACAAACACACAAAAGGAGACTTGAGAAGGAAGACTATAGAAACAAAATTTACAGAATCATAAGATATTATTTACCCAACTCTTTGAAAATAAGTTTGAAAATTTGAATTTTTTTTTCTTTTATAATGCTGGGGATTAAACTCAGGTGCTCACATGTCTGGCATATGTGCTAACACTGAGATACATCTCCAGTGCAGAACTGATAATTTTAAAGTAAATGTAATTGGCCCAAAGTGACCCAGAAGGAGTAAAAAATCTAAATAGTTTGATTTTCATGAGGACATAACATCACTGGCACCTCCTCCTACAGCACTGTGTGCAGACAGTTTCACATAGAATGTCTACTGAATATTGTAATCCTAATACTATTTAAGCTGAAACATCCAAATTGTTAATGAGAAGCAAGTCTAACCTTGAAATCAAACCTGATAAAGCCTACTCAAACAGGAAAACTACAGTCCAGTTTCACAAGAATATTGATACAGAATGCTAAATAAATATGAGTAAATAGAATCCAGTAGTGGGATTTACCACAGAATATAAAGATTGTGTGTTAATGATAAGAAGTCTATTATTATAGCTTATCTTTTAATTAATCTAAGGCGAAAAATGATATACATATCCCTCTAGGTACTGAAAAATTCTTTGATCAAGTTTAGCCATTATTCCTAATAATAACACTAAACAGGATAGGAATAGATATCTGGCTACTTCCGTAATATGATAAATAATACTGATTTCAGCCCAAAGGCCTACTTCTGTCTTAATGAAGAATTATTAAAGATTCTTACCATAGATGAATCAAGACAAGAATATGGGCTTAGCCTGGTACCTAGTACAACATGCTTTTAATGTCATCCTTAACTTTCATCCTGCCTTTTTTGAAAAAAATTTTACCTTTTTTAAATCCTTAAGTCAACTTCCACCTTTTGTTTTGCGTGTACAGTAGTAAATTTGCAAGAAGGTAAGATTCAAACATTTAAACTTTTTAATATGTAATTTGTCTCAGGCTACTTAAGTTGGTTCAAAATAGAAACAGACCTACAATGAGTGATTAGTTTTTATTTTACAATGTATTGTGTGGTTAGACAAGATAAGACAATTAGAAAAGATCAGGTATTCTTAAATATGCAGGGTAATATAGCATTGACAAATGTAATATCTTGGGCTGGGGATTTAGCTTAGTGGCACAGCAGCTACCTGGCAAGCACAAGGTTGTGAGTTTGACCCCTGGTATGAAAAAAAAAAAACCCAAAAAACCAAAACAAAAAACAAAAAACAAAAACAACCCCCCCCCCAAACAAATGGTATATCTCAAATCCGTGGGAAAAGATGGATGGACTATTCAGTAAATGTTGGGACAATGGAGTAGCTACGTTGGGACAAATATTTGGATTTGTACTGCATACCTTAAGCCAAGTGAAATTCCAAATAGATATAATGGGACGGTAATAGCTCGGTTATTGAGTGTATTTTTTATGAGGCACTTTAATAGTTACATTTAGTAACACATTTAATCTGTACAATAAACTGATGAGGCAATAACTGCTATTGTCCCTCATTTATGGATGTAAAAATCGAGACTCAGAGAGATTAGGTGATTTATCCAGGGTCACAAATCTAGTAAGAAGTGGGGTGGGACATGTACCTAGGCAGATTGGTTTTAGAGTTTTAGGGCATAACTATTTGTCCATTTAGGTAAATATAAAAAAAGAAACTAAGTATAAGAAAAGGAAAAAACCTCTAAATGTAATTTGAAAATCAGAAGATGTAAACGATCGATAAATTAGAAACTGCCATAAGAAAAGTCCAAAGACAGTTTGGGAGATGTCTGTGCAACACATATCACAGTGAAAGGCTGAGCTCCCTAAGAAGCTTCTGGAAATTAGTAAGGAAAACAACAGTTGGAAAAACTTACAGAAAAGCTTACAGAAAAGGAGATTTTTTGACTCTTAAACATTTTTTTAAAAAAAGGTGCTCAACTTCACTCACAATGAAGAAAATGCAAATACCATTTTCCATTTTTCAGACTGGAAAAAATTCAGAGCTTTGATAATATACTCTATTGGTAAATTCTTGAGGAACCATGTGTTCTTGTACATTGCTGACGAGAGTGAATGTTGGCCCCACTCTTGTGGAAGGCAATTTGGCAGCATCTATCAAAAATTTAAATGCGTATACCTTTTGACTCCGGAATCCAATTTCTGGGAATTTGCCCTACAGACACACTTGTATGCATGCCAAGTGATGACTGTACCAGGTTATTCACTGGAGCTTTGTTTGCAGTAGCCAAAGATTGGAAACAACCCAAATGCCCATCAGTAGGGGCTAGTTAAATAAATTATGGTTCATCCTGACAATGGAATATGCAGCTGTAAAAAGAATGTTGGATGTCTGTATAAATGGGTGTAGAGAGATTGCCAGATACAGAGTTAAGTGAAAAAGCAAGGTCAGAAGAATATAGATAGCAAGCTACCTTTTGTGTGAACAGGGAGGAAACTAATAATAGGTATGAATAAAGAAACTTTGAGAGGATAGCTAGGAGACTGATGGCTACGGGAGGCCTGGGGGGGTGAAGTAAAGATGTGTGGGACACATAGTGTTTTTTTACTTCCAGCTTCTTTTATAACTTTTGATTCTTGCAATGCCTTCCTGAATTAAATAACTCCATATTGGAGATGGTCTCGTAACTGTTTTTAGTCTAATTGACCACCTTTATATCTTCTTTTGTGATACTTATTTTAAGTTTTTTTAAAAAAATTTTTGCTCCTTTTTTCTTGACAAGTACATCTTTTTTTCCCCTCCAACTTGCTTTTGTAATCAAAATCTACATTTTGGCGTGATTTAAAAATCTAAATTTAGAGGGTGAAATTGGAATAAGTTAATCCAAGTCATTTTACATTTCATAAATATTCATTTTTATTGAGGCATCAATTGTGGTGGCATCATTTATACAAAGAAAAGATCTTTGGGGACAAATTCCTTCCACTATTATGTAGAAGGCATTGTGTGTATTTCTTTTATGGTGAGTGATGTACATTGGTTTTTAAAAGAAAATGATAGGAAACAATTTTCCTTTTAGAAAATTTTCCCTAATGTGTGGTTAATTTCTAAATTGTAGTACACAAAACTGTTATTTTTCCCCTTTGCATTCTACCCAAGGCTCTTAGGTTGTTTTATTCTCTGTTCCAGAACCTTCTGTTTCCCTAATGTCCCTGGGAGAAAGTATTCCATTCCTCCCATCATCTGATCCTTCCTCTTGCCCAGCCTTACTTCCCACCATCCCCCTATGAGCCTCATCTTCTGCCTGACCTGATACGATGTTCTGCCTCAGCAATTGCTCATGTGGTTGGATCTGTGTGGATTGCACTCTCATCTTTTTATTTATTCCTCCATCAAACATCTATTAAATGCCTGCTTAGGAAAAGTATTGTCTTTCCCGTATATCCTTACCTTCCTCCTTTCTGTTAATTTGCTTGGCTTGAATTGTGTCTTCTATAAATCCAGTCCTCTTCTCTCAAGCCTCTGTGGTCCCTTTCTTCTCCACTGGATAAGCACCTATGTGTGATTTTGTGACTTCTTTTACATTGCTTATCAAATCCATGTCTTACCTTTCTAGAAGATAATGAATTCCCACAGAGAGAAGCTATATTTCACTCCTTGAAGCAAGCCCTGTGTTTGCAGTTTATTTCATCCTCTGGTCTACAGCACTTCACGAAGGGTGTGGCCCACACCAGGTACTTAATAATGGCTCATGGATATTGGGCAGACTATGGTTAATGCCTGAGAATCATCATCCCAGTAGTAGTGATGGATTTGTGCCAGTTTCTTCTTACTTTCCCCTGTCATTCTTGTAACCAGTGGTAAACTTTGCTTCTGGCCAGGAAGCATCTTTTAATTCCTGAGCAAAGCCTTGCTGAGTGTCAAACACAGCACCATCTAGGTGGGCCTTGCTGCCCTCAAACTCAGGAGGCACTGTGGGAGGGCAGGGGTGGGAGGAACAAGAGTGAGGACGGCTGAGGCTGAAGTCAGCAATGGGAAGCTGTTTGGGTACGGAGACATCTGCTTTGGGCATGGGTTTTAGAGAGTGAGTAGGCCTCCACGTCTCACCCAGGACAGAGTGGAGGCCTTTTCGTTAAACCTGTTTGGCCTCTTGACAGGTCCCAGAAGCCTCCAGCCATCATTACTATGTTGGCAATGGCCCAGCCCTTCCCATGCCGGACCCCTGGCTGCCCTGCCATCCTGTGCTGACCAGAGCCACTGAACCACTGAATGTCTGAAAGATCGAATTCTGCAAGATGTGCTTTCAGGGTGTGAGTGCATGATAAATGAGAGCGATGAATCTTCTACGTTCTATTCTTTCATTTTCCCCTCACCATGAGTTTACAATTTGAGAGTTCACAATATTCAGTACTTGTGGGTATATAGTATTAGACTATGAATTACTTCAGGGCAAGAATTGCTTATGCTTTGTGCCTGGAACACAGTAAGCAAACAACAGTACTTGTTGAATGGCTTCAGTTATGTGCTAAAATGATCTATGGGGAAAACAGTGCACTGAAGAATACTGGACAGACAGGGGCTGGGAGTTGTCATTGTTTACTAGTTTCCATGTAACTGGCTTTTCTCATCATATCAGAAAATATTGTTAGCTAGGAAGAATTTCTGTGGATAAGTGGAAATAGACACGAAAAGGTATGGACCATACCATTTGCCCTGTGACACAATGGCAGTCTATTTACTTGACACTCTCTTTCTCTTTTCTGTAACTCAGCCAGCCTAGGATCGGCTGGACAGGGTTGTTTTTGCCATACTGCCCAGAGCCATAGCAACGTCAGATTTCTAGTATGGGTTGTCATCATATAGTAATGCATTCATTTCAACTTGTATCCTGCTTGCCACACTTTATACTAAAAGGTGCTAAGAGGTTGGGAGTGTGTGACCATGGCCTTATCTTTGGCATCATCCCTTTTATTGCTCCCCATTTCTTCTCTTTTGGTCGTAGGTGGCTTCGTGTTTTCATTGTTCCAGGTACTCTCATCTGTGCATGGCTCCCGAAAGCTGTATCTCATCTTGCAAAAGTATGCAATCTTGCCATAACCCTAAATTCAGTTCCAAAACTCAGCGTACTACTTCCCCTTCAAACAATTGGCTGCATGTTTTAATTTCCCCTTATCTGTCGGTGGCATTACTTCTATTGTCTCTCTTTAGGGAGGAGGCAGATTTTTATTCCTGTATTTGAGCTCAGTGATAGCTATTTTTCTCCCTTGTGTTTTCTGAATTGCTAACTGGGTAGAGTACCCTGTTGGCATGACCAGACTTAGATTTCACCATTAACTTCTTCCTCATGTCCTAGGCAACTCTTCTGCCCATTTGGGGGGATACTTGACTGCACTGATTTATGATGCCAAGTGCTTGATTTTCTTTGTCCAGAACCCTCCATTTCATCTGGGTCAGCTGGAACCTCTTCTGTAAGCTGGGTCTGTCATAAAAGGTAACTTGAGGTTATTGCCCAGCACGAGAAAGACATGGTGCCCTATATTTCCATGAAACTCATTTTGTGTAGTCTATGGTATTTCTTGCCAGGGTATAGTTCTGACTCACCACTTTGTTGAATAAATGTATTAAATTTGAATTGTAATATAGCAAAGACTAGTAATAGTGAAACTGGGGGAAATGCAAAGTGACACTATTTCCATGAATATACTACCATTACTTTTTTTTTTTTTTTTTTTTTTGTGGAACCAAGGATTGATCTCACAACTTCATGCCTGCCTGGCAGGTGCTTAAGCCACTGAGCCAAACTCCCAGCCCCTACCATTACATTTTTTAAAAAAATGAAGAATAAAACTTAAGAACATCGAATGTCTACCCAGAGCTTGTATACAAAATTAATTATTTTGAAAATGTTACTGTGGTAAAGCCATAATATTAGCAGTAAATTATCTTTTGTAAATTTTCCACATTTTACCCTTGATTAAAAAAAAAAAAAACGGCAGTGTAGTGTTGGTATTTATTGCTTACTTAGGTCAATTACAATGTGAAAAGTTAAAAAACATTGTTCAGAGGAGGCTCAAAGTTTTCTTTGGCCTATTGCAAAACTTCAGTATTTTGACAGATTGTATCCAAAAGGGAAGAGTCATGAAGATGAAATACTTGGAGGGAATTCATAATCTTCCAACTGGAGGAAATGAGACCTGAAGTCAAGAATCTTGAATGCGCTGTAGTTAGCAGAGGCAAAGAAAACTGTAGGAGAGTTTTCAGAATGGAGTACCCAGCTGTCAAGTAGGGTCCCTGTGGAAATAGTGTATGATGAAGCCTGTCTTGCCTTCTCGTTTTCTTAAGAACTAGTTCTGTAGAACTGCATTATCCAGCAGCCAGCGCCTGCAGGAACCTCTTCTGTCCTGAAGATTTCACTGACTCTCGCTGCTCCAGGCACACCTAGGTGTGAGCATCAGCTCTGCAAAGCATGAAGCCCAGGCTGATGCACTTACCTTGAGGGTGGCAAGTTGGTGACCACTGCCCACGTGCAGGCTGGCCTGAACGTCCCATGCAGGTTGCTGGGCAACCGTGGAGTCTTCTAGTGGAAGCTTCAACCCACTGCTGAGAGGCTTTGAGAAGCCCACTGAAGACAACTTAAAGAAACAAATTGAAACATAAATATTTTTATTCTTCAGGATTATACTCCTAATGGGAAGCTATGTGGTTTATTTCAATATGTGGGAGAAAAGAGAATAATTTTTTCTGTTGAAGGTTAGAAGTTGGAAAAAAATGTTTTCATTCTCTTGTAGATATTTTTTGGTGAAATGTCTTTGGTAAAATATTGGACATTTCTAATTGGATGATTATTATTTTTACTGTTTAGTTGTAAATAAAGTCTAAATGCTAAGATTCTAAATACTAATTCAGATATTGTGGTTTGTATATATTTTTTCTAGACTGTAAGGTCTTTTTACCTTTATAATAAGTCTTTTGTAGAATAAAAGTTTTTAGTTTTGAGGAGTTCAATTTTATCAATTTTTCCTTTAATGGATCATGTTTTTGTGTTATCTGTAATAGCTCTGTCTTCTCATGATCCTGAGGATTTTCTTCTGTGCATTTCTTTATAAAAGTTTTATGGTTTCACATTTTATAATTAAGTCCATGAGCCACTGTGAGTTAATTTTTTTCAGGTGAGACTGAGGCTCATTTTGTCAAAAAGAACACAACAGACCAGTTGTTGGCCTCAGGGGAGGACCCCAATTATTTGGAGACCAGCAAAGATCATCACTATGCCAACCACCAGGAACACAAGTCCAAACACTTGTGCCCATAACTGCTTGGCATCAGAGTCACCAAGGAAAAGACAACACAGTGGAGCCCTGGATGGAGTTAATACTCTATTACATAGAGAAGGCAAAGTGCAAGACCAGTCGTAAGGTTCCTCCTGGCTGTCCACACAGGACAGTTTTCTTATGAGCAACCCTCTCATGCTGGATGAAAGGTCCCTCTCTCCACCTGGCAGAGGACTGGCATAGTAATGGGATTGGCCATGTACTACTGGGACTTGCTTGCTCAAGTAAAAGACACTGAAGCTGCAAAATGGAGGGATATTCCCACACAAAGCATAATCCTGGCATATCCCCTGTGGCTCTTTATCTGTTGATAAGAAGTGTTTCAGGCCTACTGTCCATTTTTAGGCAGTTGAATTGGGCCAAAGACTATGCATGAAGCTGTATTTCTTAACAGTTTTGTCCAGCCTATGAATATTCAGTTGCTATAGTAGTATTTGCTAAAATCTTTCCTCTATTGATTTGCTTTTTCACCTTTGTCAAAAACATATGGCCTTATTTGTGAGGGTCTTACTGCGCTCTTATTCTTTTCCACTCATGTCTGTGTCTCTCTGCCAATGCCACATAGTCTTGGGTACTATAGCTATACTATATACATTAACCTTGGTGTTGGGTAGAGTTACTGTTTGTATTTTATTCTATTTTAGATATTTTAAGCTCTGTGCCTTTCCATATAAATTTCAGAATAAATTTGCCTATGTCTACATAAAATCCTTGCTAGGATTTTGATAGAAATTGTGTTAAAATTATAGATCAATTTATCTTTATTAAATTGACTCAATTCAAGAGCACAGCCTGTCTCTCCATTTATTTAGAGTTTGTTTGGTTTTTTTCATCAGCATTTTATAATTTTCAGTATACAGATCCATACATATTTGTTTGAATTTTCTTAGAAGTGATTATAAATCATATTATGTTTTAAACTTTGTATTCCACATATTTATTGTTAGTGTATAGAAATGCAATTTACTTTTTGGATGTAGATTTTATATTCTGCAGCCTTGCCAAGCCCATTTTCTAGTTGTAGGGAATTTTTAAATAAACTTTTTGAAATTTTTCTACATAGACACCATATCATCTGGAAATAAAGACAGTTTTAATCTGTGTGCTTTTTATTTTTCTCACCTATTGCAGTGGCTAAAATTTTAGTACTGTGTTAGTAAGGATGATGAATAGATATCCTTTCTTTATTCCCAATCTTAGGGGAAAAGCATTCAGTCATTCTCCAAGCTGTCATTATATATAATGTCAGCTCTAATTTTTTAAACAGGTGCATTGTATTGAGTTGTGGTTGTTCTCTATTCTTAAGTTTCTGAGAGCTGTTTCAAGAATGGGCCAGGGTTTAGCTCAGTGGTGTAAACGACTGCCTGGTAAATGTGAGATCATGAGTTTGATACCTGATGCAAAAAAAAAAAAAAAAAAAAAAAAAGAATGGATCTTTTACCACCTGTTTTTATAATAAAGTTTTATTGGAACACAGATATGCTTATTTTGCTTTCACAGTATAACTATTGAGTGAGTGGTTGTAATCAAGACCATGTGACCCTCAAAGTATAAGATGTGTATTATCTGAATTTATACAGGAATGTTCTCCAAATCTGCTATAGTTTCATGAATGCTTTCTTTTGGTTTATCTTTTTTCTTTTCTGTTAGAGTTTTTCCTGTCTCCTGATAATCACCAAGTTTGTACACTTGCGTATTTTCAACTGGCTAATACTTAGAGCCTGAGTCATGGACTGATGCTTGCTTCAAAAGAAAGCAGGTGCAATGAGTGTATATCCAGCTGCCTTCCAAAGGCCCTTCCTACTGTAACTTGTCTATGTTTGCATCAGCAGTAGTATTTGGAGGAGGTCTGATGTGATAACCTAAAAACTGCTATTGCCTCCCTACTTTGGCTGTCACCCTGAACATGTTACTTGCAGTGCCTTCGTGGCCAAGACTCCTCCCTACCCTGATTCCTTGACTCTCACAATAGTCTGCACTGATAGGGTTCAGAGTGTTTACACAGTGAGAAGACACCATGGTGATCTCTGAAGGATTTAGTGGACTGTCACATTCTAAATGCACTGATTGTTTATATTTTAGTTTCATACTTATTATATTTTGTTTTTTTCCCCAGGAAATTCTAGACAGTTTATTTTGACAAGTTTTTTGCTTTGCCTGAAAATTCAGAGCTGAATAAACTATGCCTTGAGTCATCAAGTTAGGGAATAAGTAGACATGCTCCTTTGATCACTGGAATGCAAACCATTATGGTTTTGTGCTTATTGATTATTACTTGGTAGATATATTATGCCCTGCAGCCTGCTTGATCTACTTGTGACTTTACTGATAATACCGATTTGCTTCTCTTTGCCATGTGCCCCTTTACTGCCTCCTCCCTCAATACCTTCTCTTATTCTCCAGGCCATTTTGACTCTTGCCTTCAGAACCCCTCAAAATAATTTTCTTTACTGCTCATTTGGCATGCAATCATATTGTTTGGAGGTATCTTATATTGTTGTCTTATTCTTGATTAACTTTACACTAGAGTAGGCATATGTTTTCTCTCTAAGAGCACTGTACATTTGGTGAGGACTTATTTATGTGTCTGAATCCCTTCTCATGCCTATGTGTGTTTATGTTATACAATAGCTATCAGTTAAATGAATGAAAGAATGATTGAGCTTTATAATTCGTGTAACGTATTTCAAAATTGTTTTGTAAAGTCCTTTTATTATGGTGCAGGTCAGTGGGTATTAATATTAAAGTATCTCAATAAATGGATACTACATTTTAAACTTATTTTCCAGTATAAAGTACTTATCTTTAGAAATTTTTCTGTGCCCATTGGTTGACTTTCCAAATACTTATTAGAGGAGATCTGAGCTCTTAGCCTCCACGTTATGATTTGAATTTAATATTTATGAAAGGGATGTCTTTCCATGAATTTGTAAATAAATATATTGGTGAGTGAAGGCAATGGCTCCCAGTATGACAGAAAAAAATATGTTAAAAAGATCTGCAGTTATCTGTGGTTTCCCTAAGGTTGTGTTAACATAAAAAAGACATTGTTTTATGTTCTAGAATCAAGAGATGATTTTATGATTTAACAGGTTCCACACAGAACTTTTGTAAGGTTATCAGCACCAATATAACTCCTGAAGAGACCACATAGCAATATTAGTGTCTCGATTTATTGAGTTTGCTGTATCCTTCAGTATCATTCATATTTTTCTCTCGGGGGCACCACTTTCTTCTCTTGACTTAATACCGTGATATGGAGACTCATTTATGCTGCAGTGTAAGATGCTGGGAAATGAGTGTCTGTTTATTATCTCTCTCTACAGGACTGTTCAGGACCATAGGTAGATGGTTTTTTTACCTCTGTATAAATAAATAAGTGGTGTTCAGAAGCACCTTCTCTAGCAAGGGACCAGGTGGTTTGGTGGGCGCATGAACTGCACATTTAGGTGGTGAGTCTGAACTGCGCTTCATGTGCTAACTAGCTACATGACCTTGGATGAATTTGTCTCTGTTCTATCATTTGCACAATGGAGACAGTGGCACCTGCCTCACATGGATATTTCTGGAAACAGATGGGATAAAAGAAAGAGCCTAGCATGGTACCCAGCTCCTGGTGGGCTCACAGAGCATTTCTTTTGCATTGTATGTGTCCAGGGACATTTAAAGGGCAGCTTACTGCCATGTTGATGTCCCCCATTCTGTAACCATGGCTGATGGCTGCACCACATCCCCATACTCACTGGTAGAGCTTTAGCATGGGGCCAGGAGGCAGCTCGTCCTCTGGTTCACACTGGTCTTGACCTCAGCTTGAGTTCAGTCTTCCTTTGGGAAGGGTTGGCCATTGCCTGTGAGGCAGTGTGGCAGATTGTTACTTTCACCATCTGGGGAAAGATTGTTCCTGAAAATGACTTGGTGGCCAACATGAGTGTGCATTTCCTCCACTTTCCATTTCCCCACTTCCTAGAAATGAAGTCCTTCCTGATTGCCCCACTCAGGTTTCTCTCTAAATGTGGTTTTAGGCTGGGCTGCTGGCTCCAGAGCCTTATGGACAGTGGGGGCTGCATCTGTTGGGGACCACAAATTCACAGTGTCTGGATTAGGATTATTGGTACCACCCATCTGAGATTTCCCTTTGATTCTTCGTAAAGTAAGATCATCTATGTCTTTGTGAGTCATCTCAGGATTATACTCAAGGTCAAGATACTTCTCTGAAATTAACATAATCTGCTACTTAAAAAAAGTCTTTGAACCACTCCCAAGATCCTGCTGTTTCCTGTTTTCCACTGTAATCCCTTCCTTGACTGAAAAAGTAAATATGGGCTGCCCAGAGACAGGTCTTGTCTTAGCCCTCAGACTCTCGAATTCTGTAGAAGGGTTTTGATCCTCCTGGAGCCCTAAAATCATACCACTTAGCTCATTTATTTTGACCTTTGCCATACACTCATTCAGGAGATTGGGGATCTAGGCCAGGTCCCTGATATGCATCCTCACTGGGTTCCATGTTCCCAGGCTCATGGCTTCCTGGGGAGTCTTGCCCCACTGCTACCAAGTTTGTGACATTCAGAGAGAGGAGAGGGGGCCTGGCATGGAGGTTGTGGAACCCCAACATTGTAGCACAGAGGATAGGGAATTGGAAAAATAAGAGGAGTATTCAAGAAGCCAAGAGAGAGGAGAATATGGAGAAGAGTTCATCAGTCACAATCATCAGACTGGGCACTGGGAGGCTCTACTGGCAGTGGCTGATGGGGGAGGGGAGGCAGAAGCTGGTGACTGGGTTCTAGTGGGAGCAGCTGAGAGCAGTGCGGGTACCATCTTCTCAAAAAGATTATTGTTTTTAAAGAGAGGCTTGAAAAGGTACAGATTCTGAGGGGAAAGATGTGGGAGGATGTTGAAGAAAATAAATCCATTTAAATTCACACTGATTTTTATCATTTTATATGTAGATTCTTCTTGACCAGTGTCCCCTTTTATTTGTTCATTCCTGGTTCTTTTCCTGGTTCCTTCTCTCCCTCTTGGAGATTTCTGACAACTCCTCTTTTGCTGCTTTCTTACAGTCTTATCATTTTGAACCCCATCAGTCCACATGGAATCTGAGTGTGGAAACTTCTCAGTGTCCCTTAAGGGAGAGGCTTCCATTCATCCTTAGCCATATGTTACTCCTTCCTCATCACCTTTACATTGTTTCTGCAGAATTTATGCATGTCAAGAACAGTAGCATAGGAAATTAAACACACAAAATACATTTTTATTTAAAGCTAAATTCTAGAAAGTCTTGGTTACTGCTTCTTAGTTAAGTGCCCCATAACTGAAATCTTGGAGGAAGAGAGGTGAACACCATGGTTTTGAAACTTGGTCTTATTCCTTCCCTGTCTTCCCCTTCCTCTTCTCTTGACCCCTTTGCTCTTCTTTCCTTAGCCAGCTCAATTGCAGCTAACAACCACCCTAGAGACAAGCAGGGCAGCTGACATCCAGGTGCTGATGTGTGTGGCTAATTTGTGTGGCACCTGCTTGCAGGTAGACCTGGTTGTGTGATTCAGAACTGGCCTCTGCCCAGAACACTGTCTATGAGCCTCTGTCACCTGGTTCCTGTAAGAGCCACTTTGAACCCATTGGTGCCACATTGGGACTGGCTGGGACTGCTGATGACCCTAGGCTGGCATCTGGCCTTTCATGGGTACAGTCTCCTCCTCAGAGACTGGCCCTTCACTAGAGATGGGGCTGGTGCCTGTAAAATCTTTGAGTTGCATTCTGGGAGGCTGAGGTAGGAGTATTACAAGTTTGAGCCTAGCTCAGGTCGCTTAGGGACTTAGCAGAAATAAGAAGTAAAAAGAGCTGGGGATATAGCTCAGTGAGAAGGCCTGGGGTTGCTCCCCAGTACCCTCATTCCCTCAGCACCGCTGGAGCTGATAGCGCCCATTGCTGCTGCTGCTCTCCAGATGAGTATTTTCCCTGAGGAGGCCGAAGTTCTATGCAGAAGGTGACAGAGATGGCAGTCATCATGGCTGCTCCTGGGTCTCATTCTGTTCACATGGATCGTGCTCTTGCCCCTCCTGTTATTTCATTGTTCAGCTTTTCCTTGCATTCCTGAAAATGAAAAACAACTTCTCCAACAGCCAGTCTGTCTTTTTGTTTAAATCAAATTCAAGTTCGGTTTTTTTTCACTTATAGCCAAATGTATATTGGCACCTTCCTTATCCTGAATTCTAGGTTTTTCTCTAATGAAAAAAATGCACAAGACTCACCAGTTTTAAACCAGTGGTGTCCAGCTGGTTTGTTACAAGAACCACACTGAGAAGGATATCATGGGCCCCAAGCAGGTTGGACATTTATTTATACAAGTAGAATTCTCCCCATGGTGTTCAAGGAGCCTTCCTCTGGGGGGTCATGCCTGGGAAGCCCACCATGTCAGGCAACAGTGTGCTGGAGGCTGTGGATTTGCTTTTGAATGGCCCACTATGGGTCTCTACTGCTTTTTCCCCATATGTAGTACATGCATATAGGTTTAAACCAGGACCTGGTGCTTGTTTTGGTTACTTGCCTCATTGCTGAGTCAAAATACCTGATATCCAAAGTTAAAGGAGGAAAGGTTAATTTGTTTGCTTTTGTTTTTTGTCTTTTTGAGACAGGGGTCTCACTATGAAATTCAGAATGACCTTGAATTCACTTTGGAGTCCAGGCTGGCCTCGAACTTGCAGCGATCCTCCTGTCTTAGCCTCCAGAGTGCTGGGATTACAGGTGTGTGACCCCTTATCTGGCTAGGAAAGGTTTATTTGGCTCATAGTTTGTAGAGGTTTCCGTTCATAGTTGGTTGGTTCCAAAGCAGGACAGCATGGCAGAGGGGCATCACAGAGAAGGAACTGCTCATGGGGTGGCAGGACAGGCAGAAGGCAGCAAGCATCAGCAGCAGTGGAGCAGCAGCCAGCCTCTCCCTTTTATCGCTTCCAGGCTACCCACCTCCTGGGTGGTGCCACCCACACCCAGGGTAGGCTTTCCCATTATCCACAGCCAAAACTATGCTAAACCAATTAGTGGGTTGATTTAGTAATCACACACCCTTAATTCCAACATCATGTACTCTAAATCCAGCCACCTCTGAAAGGCCTTACGTGTGACCACCTGAGGCTTTGGGGGACATCTAGATGCAAGCCATAGCAGTACTTCAGATTTTTTTCTAGAACAATAAGGTTCTCTATTAAAGTGGTACCCCAATTATTGGATTCTTTTGTGGGAGCAATAACATTTACAGATAATAAGTAAACTTCTAGTTTTAACGCATAGCTTGTTAAACTCAATGCTGCTATCAGGCATTGCATCATAAAACATTACCCACCCTCAACCCTTCAGGAAACCCTTTCTTTGTCTTTCATGTTTGGTCCTTCAGGAGTCACAGTCGTTAGGAGCCTGTTCTGTCCTACAATCCCCATAGTCCACACAATTTTCTCCCTTGGCCAGGCTGTTTTTGCTCAGCAAAGCCAAGGTGGGAAGCCACTGTAGGGTGTGGAACGACTGCTGAGCAGGGAGGCTCTCAAGTGTTGCTGGAACAGTTCTTCCTTCCCAAAGTCTCTCCATCTGGAAAAGTTACTTTGCCCTGAACGCTTCCTCTTTCCTTACTAGTGTTTCATTCCATGGATAGTTTCTTACAGATTAAAGAAAAAAAAGGGGGAGGAAAATCCCCAAACTAACAGAAAAACAAAACCAACCTTGTTTTCTTCCTGATATTTCTTAAAGAGATCAACTCTTTTCTCTGTGTGGACATTTGGGAGTGCCATGGACACTGACTGCCCAGCTAACCTGGAAACAGATCCTTCTCCAGGGACCTGGGTGAGCAAGCTCTCCTTGCATGCAGGGGCTGCCTGGGTACCTCACTCACCATGGACCCTCTGTGGGTGCCAGCCCGCAATTCTGTCTCTGCGGTGTGGGATTTGTTCACAGTTTTCCCTTCCCCAAACTAATCCTCTACTGTCTGTGGTAGCTTACCCTTACTATGCTGGGTATAGTGCAGATAAGTGCTCGGTGTGGACAGGCTCCTGCTGACTGAAGCACCCAGGCCAGCTGAATCTGGGGTGGGGATACCTGTGCAGATCAAAGCAGACAAGATGTCAGGGAAGGGCAGGACCAAAGGCCAGGTCCACACAGATCTGGCAGACAAAATCCAGGCAGAGGGCCACCCGCTAGCAACGCCGGGAAGCGATTGGTCCCAGGCATCAGATGGGAACTCCAGTGAACTGGGACCCATTTGGATGATTCTGTGGGTGTGGGTCTGAGCCTGCCTCCCACTGGGGTATATTCACTTTACTTGCCACGTGGAGTCTTTGTGCCTTGGTGCAGATCCCAAGTCTACAGGATAGGAACCCAAAGCCATCCTGAATATCTCTCCAAGCTCCTGTGTGTGCGTGTGCATGTGAGTGTGACGCTCATGTTCTCCTGGCTGCTTCTGTCCCAGAGCCTCTCTCTTCTTATCTACTTGACTTCTTAGCCATGTGTCTATATCCCTGACTCTCCTGATGACAAGGCTGTGAGGATAGATGAGGCACAGCACTGCACAGAGCCCAGCAGAGAGGTGAAAAGCTCCTGGACATTCTACTCCTGGTTAGGGTGGGCCAACCCTCTGCCATGCCTTCCTCTTACTCCTTCCCCACTATGCTTGTCTCTCCTTTCTTTTGCTCTCCTAAGAGAACCTAAGTATTTTCTCCTGCAAGACAGCTCCAGTGCTTCTTTTGGGTGTGGGATCTCCCTAACACCCCTGGATCTAACCTTCTACTTCTAAACCCTGTCAAGTTACTTTCTCAGATGAAAACAGTGGACTTCTTGCATGTTGACCAAGAATTCCATTTTACAGTGTTGGAGCTTGAAACCAATATCAAACCAAGAAGGAGGAGGGAGATGGGGAGAGGGAAGTCAGGAGACCTTGAGCTTGCAAGGCCCCTCTGTGGCCTCCTCTTCTTCTTACTGTGAACTCCCCAAGGCTTGCCACAGTTGAGGCAGGTGATCAGGGCGTGGAGAAGACTGGCTGGGGAAGTAGGCATGACCGCTTAATTACAAAATCCCATGTCAATTGAACAGAACAGTTCCCAAAGCCTGAAACATGGATTTCTTGGAGAACTGTAGCAGAGTTTAGACAGGATGATGGAGACCTGATACCAGTCTCGGGAGCGGGAGATACAGAAGGCAGTCCACAGTGCACTCTTGACTACTCTCTTGCACAGTGGCCCACTCTCACACTGTAAGGTGTGCCTTTCTCCCCCTACTTTTACTTGGCCCAAAGTTGCTCTACAGAGCATGTTTGTTTTCCTACCTTTAATAAATATAAAACTTTGCTATTGTTTGCACTTGTCTGGATCAATTCTTTGTTCAGGACAGAAAGAACCTAGAAATCACCTCTAGAAGGAGACTCTAGCACTAAACCCAGTAACATATTCATACGTTTTACTCCACCTCTGTCCTGCCCCACCAGGCAGTGTCATCTCTGAAGACAGAGGTTGTGCCTGTTTCATCATCTTATCCATGGAACACCTTGGATTTGCCTTCACTATAATAAGAGTTCAATAAATATTTACTGAACAAATACATGTGCTCATCATAGTCATAATGGATGTTGCTGTTGTTTTTTGAGTCAGAGTTCGCTATGCAGTTCAGGCTGGCCTTGAGCTCAATTTGTAGCTCAGGCTGGTCTCAAACTTGCAATGATCCTCCTGCCTCAGCCTCCCAAGTGCTGGGATTATAGGCATGAACCACCATGCCCAGCAGTAAGTAAGGAGTTTATAATTACACAGTAAGACGAAAGCACCACAGATGAGAATAATTAGGCTTTGAACCTTGTGACACTGACAAGAGGGTAATTTTATCAAGAATTTGGAAGCACTTAGCCATATTTACATTCTTTGTTGTATACAGAACATTTAAATAAAATTGTGACTGCTAGCTAGCTTATCTCTCATTCATATACATTCTTTTCCATATTAAAATAAAAAATGTAAAGCCCTATTTTAGAGTTTTTTTTTAAGGCACCAAAGATTATGAATTTCATCTTAGCATGGGCAAATGACAATCTGGTCTTAACAAGTTACTTTGAATTTAGTAAAATCTAAAACTCAGATTAGTTTTGTTTTCTGGCTAATGTTCGAATGGAGAGACACTTCCAAGGGAGTATTTAAATAAAAGATTGTTTTTGAGTATGTGACACATTTCCTTCTATTTTTAAAATCTCTTGGGTATTTTAAGGGGAATTTAATCTTTCTGATTTTGATCCATATATAATTTACCCACAATAATGGAGAAATATTTGATATCCAGAGAAATCTACTGATGCTCTTAAAGCTTTTCCCCTGAGAAATAAGAAATCACATTTTTTTCGAGAATGAATCACAATGACAATGTCTAAATTTTCTGCTTATTTAACAGAGCTTGATTTAAGTATCAAATTGGGCAGTTCCAGATCAGTTATTTTTTATTTTCGTTTTAAATCTTTTGAGTGTTTTTAACTGTGAAAGAACCTTTTCTTTGAGGAGATTTTCTTCTTTTTTTCTTATTCTGACAGCTTTATATGCAGTACTTTTAAAATCCCAAACAATGATTTTGGAAGATTTAAGGTAATAAAACAATTTTGATGTCTTTGGATTAATGGTGTCTATGTTCAAGATGTTTCAGGCCTGTCAGATGCTTGAAAATAGCATTTAAATGTATTGCTCAATTTAAATTTTAAAATACATCCTTTGAGAATTAGATACCAGCCCTAAGTGAGTATTTTGAATTTAAAAGAGGAGGGTTAGGCCAAATTTGTACTGTTAAAAGACCTGGAATCCTCTTACAAATAAAATAGAGATTTTTGTATCAGTGTTGCATTTTGGAATGAGAAGTACTTGGGCCATGCGGGACAGTTGAGGATCTTGGACAGCCACCAGGAATGGAGGTGGCTGGGGGCTGGGGAACAGGCCCAGGTTACTCTGGAGTGCAGCTCTTGAGCTTCCTTGCATTCCCTCCGGGACTTGTCCTGAGTTCCAGGTTCTGACATCTAGCCTCCCAAAGACAGTGGTGTTCCTTGCTCTTTCCTTCTGGAGAGAGGTTTTGCATCTTTGGTTTTGGCCTTGGCCTTGTTCCTTAAGGTTTCCTTTACCAGAAGCCCCTGGGCAGAAACCTGAGCAGGCATCCAGCTCTTGCCCCACAGCCCTCTGCTGCCCTCTGCTGCCCACAGCAAACAGTAGTGACCTCCAGACCTAGCTGACACTTGGTAGTCTTTTGGTCATTTCTTCATTTGGTTCATCAGACAAATTGTGGCTGGACACAGTGCTCTAAAATTTTGCACAAGAGAATGGCATGTGGTCAGTAGGTGCACAGACTGTAAACAGACTGCCTGGGCTCAGTCATAGCTCTCCCATGTATGAACTCTGTGACCTTGGACAAAGTGGGGAATCTTGGTTAAGTGAGAAAAACTCGTTTTCCTAGCCTGAAAAATGAGGTTGACAATATCTTTATTATTATTATGAAGATTAAATGGAATAAAAGGAGACATGATTAAAATAGGATGTGGCATATAGTAAGTGCTAAATAAATACTGTTTCTATTTATTGCCTCCTGTATTTAGGATTTGCTATAATCAGTGTTTCCCAAAGCATAAGACTCATAACACAAGATGATGTTAGGTTGTTCAAGGGTAAGACATTAGAGCCAGGCATGGTGCAGGATACCAGCATGCAGGAGGGTGAGGCAGGAGGATCACCATGAGTTGGAGGCCAGCCAGGGCTTCATAAGCAGTTCAAGGCCAGCCTACATTACATAGTGAGACCCGGCCTCAGAAAAGCAAAACAAAAAACAACAACAAAAAAGACGTTAATACTAACCCACAGTGAGAAAATGATTTCTCTTTCAACATTCCTCCAGCTCTTCTGAATATATCAGGGTAAAAATGTCTGTCTGGTATTAGGGTGTTTTCAAGCTCTTGCCATCGCTTGCTGATCTCTCTTATTGATAGAGATAAGCCTCGAGCTTAGAGCCTGCCATAGCCTTTGTGAATTTAATAACATCTTTTCTTTTGTGTTCAATATATTTTCTGTTTCAGGCAAATGATACTTCATACTTAATATAAAGTTTCCTTCAAAAATTAGTCTAGGAAAAAAGAAGTACTTTAAAGAATAGTAAGTAAGTAATAGATTGCACTCTTGTTCACATATGGCTAACATGCACGCAATCCTCAAAGCTCTGAAGTGTGAGGACTTTGTGAGAGGGCAGGTGCTCGGGGGCTCTGTGCCGGGTCTCAGCTGGCTGGGGATGTTTCTGCTGTCTTTGTGGGCCACTCTTTTAGCCAGACCACCTCCCTGATTGTTAAAAACCCCAAGTCCCTTTGTTTTGTTTTTCTTCAAGAGCGTCCATCCTTTGATCCACTTGTCAGATTTCATTCATCCTCAAGTTCACGTTTGAAACCAACACCATAGGTGAGGCTTCCCTCCTTCCTTTGGATTCCTCCTGCTCATTGCTCAGTCTATGTGTTTGGCATCATTTTTTGGCCTGTGATACCTAGCATTTCCTTGTGTCTGTCCTGTCTGCAGCTGGGAGACCTGGACTGGAAGTGCCTTTTGGTTTCCCCTGCCGGGTCTAGCACAGTGACTGGAGGCAGTAACCCTTAGAAAGTATTTGATCTTAACTGTTGTGTGTCTGCATCAAGATGTCCTTTATTTACCTTAAAAGTTACCTGCTCTGAGTGCAGTATGATGACTCTTAATGAGTTTATGTAGTTGTGAAGCTAGTCTTACCGCCTGGTTTCAGAAGATGTCTATCACTCCCAGAACAGTTCTTTTCAGGCTGACTGCCCCTATGCAGTCAGCCTGCTCTTGCACCCCCTACTTTCTGTCTCTAGTTTTCTCTTTTTGAAGAAACTTCACAGAGAAGAAATCATACATGTCAGCTTTTCTGTTCTTACACCTAGCATAGTGGTTCTGCTGTTCATCAGTCTTTCGTTTATTGATGGTTTGCCCATTTTTACTGGTTAGTGGAAGAGAGAAACCACAGCAGTAGGGCTTTGAATTGTTTCAGTTCTTAGTCACTGTGGACAATTCTATAAATATTCATGTTCGTGTATTTTTGTGGAGATGTGTCTTAATTTCTGATGAATAACTTAGAAGTGAAAATGGTTGATTCTATGATAACTGTTAAGTTTAACTTTCTAGGAAACTACCAAAATATTTACTATTTTGTGTCTCCCTCTCCCAAAGCAATGTTTGAGAGTTCCAATGTCTTCTCAGCACTTGGTGTTACAGTGTTTTAAAATTTTTATTAGTACATGTTTGCAGTACATAATGACCACATTCATTGTGGGGAGTTGGTGCATGTACATAGCGCATCTCAGTATTTTTTTTACTTCCCCTTCCTTTCCTTTCACTCTCCCCCACCTGTTCCCCTTCCCCTTTGCAAAAGATCTGTCTCCTTGTTTCCTATTATCTGTCCTTTATTTTGCTCTTTAATTTATTTATTCTTGGGATACTATAGTTTTTTAACCATGAAGTCTTTCAGTGGGTGATGAGGGACTCTTAGACTTTCAGGTTGAGCAGCTAGATGTTTGGTGCTACCATTGAATGGGAGACTGAGAGAGTTCTGGAGTTGTCTTAGGTGCCTGTTAGTCTTTCAAGAGGCATTGCTAATGGGCGGGGGATTTAGCTCAGCGGCTCAAGTGCTTGCCTGGTAAGCACGAGGTCATGAGTTTGATCCCTGGTACCAAAACCAAAACAAAAACAAAAAAAACAAATAAACAAAAAAGGCATTGCTACATATGAGGCACCTGCGTTCATTCCATCTGCCTACGTTTATCAAATAATGGATTGGTGTAGTTTCAATTTTCTCTATTTACAAATATATCTGTTGATCTGGACAAGTCACATACTTCTTGGATGTCCTCATCTAAAAGGTAAAATAATACTTGTCTTCCTCCAAATCATGGTTGAGGAGTCAATGAGTTAAGGAGAATGAAAGTGTTTATTATCATGTTTGCTGTTATTAATGAATAATTCCTTTTTTTTTTTACTTTGTCTTGATGTTCATTGTGGCTTCTAAGACTATTTTACACATTGCAGGTGCTTAGCAAGTACTGAATTAATAAATTAATGAATGCAAATAATAATTATGTGATTGTGACAAAGAAGGGAGAGGAAGAGGAGAAGGAAGAGGAGGAGGGGGAGAAGGAGGGAAGGAGAAGGTTGAAGAGGGGGAATGGCAAGAGTTGAGGATAGGTTAGAGATAGTATGGATGTAATGTGGATTGATTTTAGGTAGGAGAGGCACTAGAATGAGTTTCCCTTTCATTTTATGGCACCATGAAGGCTGTATGGAAGGCTTAGGATTTGAGTGGATATTTAAATAATAACACTTGGGCTGGGAATATAGCTCAGTGGCGCAAGCACCTGCCTGGCAAGTGCCTGCCTGAGTTCAATCCCTGGTACCCCCCCAAACCAAACCAAAACAAACAACAACAACAACAACAACAACAACAAAACATAAATAAATAATAACACTATGGAAGGCATTGTAATATTTGCTAAGCATCTTACCTTTGTATTAGACATTAAGAGTCTTGGGGTTGGGACCATTCTAATGTGCAATTTCTGATGGGGCCATTTTCCAAAGCTTTAGCCTACTGATTTAAGTATTATGGAAAATGACAAATATGTGTGATATGAGTGGCTGTTTTAAAACACTGTTCCTTATTCTCATGAAACTGACCTGTGTCTAGCTTTTGCTGGGTGCTGGAACCCATAGGAAGACCACACAGTTAGCTTGCTCTCAGGTGAACAGCATGATGCTTTGGATAAGGGAAGACTTAGGTCTGAATTTGGGGCAAGATCATTCAGTTGTTTTTTTTTTTTTTTCCAGTACTGGGGATTGAACCCCGGGCTTTCACACACTGAGCCAAATTTGAGATAGGGTCTCACTAACTTGCTAAATTGCCGAGTTTGGGCTCAAACTCCCAAAGTGCTGGGATTGCGGATGTTTACCACCATTCTGGGGTTGTGTCTGGATTCGTTTTTTTCAGAATAACTTTTTCAAGAATAACTTTTTCAGAATAACTTTTTCAGAATAACTTTTTCAGAATAACTTTTTCAGAATAACTTTTTCATCCATGTGTGGCATATATCAGGGCTTCATTCCTGTGTATTGCTTTATATTTTGTTGTATGTTTTTATCACATTTTGCTTATCTACTTGCCAGCTTGTGGACATTCAGACTTTTGTCTGCTATGAATAATGCTGCCATAAACATTTGTGTTCAAGTTTTTATGTGGACATATATTTTAAGTTATTTTGAGGCTGTGTCCAGGAATGGAACTGCTCAGTCATGTATAATTTTTGTTTAACCTTTTGAGAAACAACCAACAGTTTTCCCCAGGAGCTGCCCCTTTTATATTTCTACCAGGAATGGAGGAAGGTGCCTGTTTTTCTATGTCCTTGTCACCACTTATTATTTTCTTTTATCTTTTTTTTTTTTTTTAAATTATGGCCCTCTTACTTGGTGTAAAGTGGTATTTAATTGTGGTTTTAATTTTTATTTCTTTAGTGACTGCTGATGTTGATATCTTTTCGTGTGCTTTTGGCTGTTAGTGTATTTTCTTTGGAGAAAAGTCTGCTTAAGTTCTCTACCCATTTTTAAATTGGATTGTCTTTACTGTGAAATTTTGAGTTCTGTGTGTATCCAGACGCCAGGCCTGCATGTGACAGATGACTTGCAAATATGTTTTCCCATCCCAAGGTTAGTTTGTCACTTTCTTTGCAGAAAAAAACTTTTTTATTTTTATTTTTTTGGTCCTTTTGAGACTGGGTCTCACTATGCAGTTCAAGTTGGCCTTGAGCTCACTTTGTAGCCCAGGCTGGTCTCAAA
>RJWM01004388.1:0-101642 GCA_004363535.1 Dasyprocta punctata | reverse complement strand
TGGAAGATGGAGAAATGCAGGAGACTTATTTACCTTTGTTAAGTTCACTTAGAACGCAGAATGAAAGATGGGTGGTAGTTGACAGGGAATGTGAGATTGTATTTTTTAAACATTTTTATATGTTTTTGGCACACACATAGGAAAGTACACAAATCACAAGTACTCAGTTCAGTTCAGATATGTTGGCAACCAAATACAACTGTTGAGCAAAAAACAGAGAGAGTAATGGGTAAAGATACTGTTTTTCCGTTATACAGCCTGGCCCAGTCCTGCTCCCCATGGGGTGCTGGAGAACAAAGACAGGTGCATTTGATGGCCTTCCTGACTGGGATCCACCAGCACCTGGTAATGCAGGCTGGTAATATTCCTTGGAACCCTTCACCTGGCAGGGCTCTACCTTTCCTCTCTAGCTTCAGGGTAGATCTGAATTAGTTTAATTATGGTACTATCATTTGCCTTGCCAATGATTGGTTCAGTACTTAGGCCCAAGCCAACAAGAGCAATTTTCACAGAATGGAGGTGGACAAATTCATTATGCTGACCCAAATAGAATGAAAGGAAAAGGTTTTTATTCTATAGGTTGTGTGACTTTTGTTTTGTCCTCTGAATGAGAACAGAAAGGTGTGTGTGTGTTTTCCATTGTGGCCAACTGGGGTGAGCAGTGTGTGAGGGAGCCTCTGAGGAGATGCTCCAGCAAACACAGAAATGAGGGTAGCAGAGAAAGGCAGGCACGGGAAAGCAAACCAAAAGAGAAACCCACCAGATCAGAATCTGGTACCTGGAGGGTTTAGAAAGGAAAGCTGGGAACCCCTTAACTGGTGAGGCTGGGACACAGGGATAGGTGTCCAACTTTTCCACCCTTTCCCCTGGGAGAACAAACCCATGGAATAAGATATTTACAGGCCAAGGCACTGGAGAAACTGAAAGGTGGTCAGCAGGTCTGAGAAAGCACCTTAGGAAAGCTGAAAACAAGTGCGGGGGATACCGATTAGGGACCCAAATTTGAATGCTGAGAAATCTGTAGCTCGGGAGGTTGTTTGGTGGTTGGTGCCAGCAAAAGAACAGATCCTGGGGAGAAAAATAATTGTAGCAGCTCCCAAACAGGTGCCATTTATTTTTCCCCTAAACATTTCAAGTGCTGTGCCTTTAGACACCCTCTCACTATGCACAGCCAACTGTTTGGTGTTCGCACAGAAACCCCACCACCTTCAGGGGTGCTGTGGAGCACAGCAGATGCTAAGATACCACTAAGTTTGTGGACTGGAGAGAAATGATTTGTGGAGAGTGAAGAGGAAACTATCACAGGGGGAGAGCAAGAGAGTGCAGGCCTAGCCCGAGGGTGCTCTACCCCAGAGTCTCATTAGGAACCTATAGAGGAGAACACAGAAGGAAGGGAGCTCAAGAGAGCAAAGCAGCAGAAGTGTGCTGAGCCAACCGCACTGCACCTTTCTCCCTTTGACTTAATGGACAGGCTCAGTTAGCCATGCCAACATAGCAGAAACCAAATCTTAGTGGAATACAGCTCACAGTGGTCTTCCTGGATCCCTAAGTCCCCTGATTCACAGACAGGCAATTGAACAAATGACAGAGTGGTAGAAGGAGGGCGGACCATCTTGGAGACTGGCAGAAGCAAGTCGTAGACTCAGAAGGATGAGGAAAAGCATCTTGTGGCCAGAGTGATGCTCCATGGAAGGGAGAGATGCAGGAAAGACCAGAACCAGAAATCCATCCAGTCATCCCTGAAGGTCAAAGCTGCCTGACTTGTGAATATGGGAAGAAGAGCTCACTAGTTGAATTCGGACTGAAGGGCAAACAGGGCCGTCAGGAAGGTTTAGTTTTGTGTTCTTGCAATGGTGTTTTTCTTCCTGGCTATTTTTATTTCTTTCTCTCTCTCTTTTCTTTATCTTCTCTCTTTTCCTTTCTCCCTTTCATGTAGTATATATTGATTATGGGAAGTGCTTATATGTGTGAAAAAGAAAGTAAGAATTAGTCAGTGCTTTAATCTAAATAATACCTTTCATGGACAAATCAGGCTGTCACCAAAAATGTGTATAGAACATTCACACAGAAGCTAACTATCCACATAGTGACAGATTCTAACCTTCTCACAGCTTCCACAAGTCTCCAATTATACTTTTCTCCCTCTGCATTCCTTTTGCTCCATCAAGTTCTCTTAAACTTCCCCTCCAGCAGCACTCCACTTCAGTTATAAAAATGATATCAACAGAGTTTGATTTCTTCTCATTTGTTATTTCTTTTTCTCCTTCTCTTCTTTCTGATTCATCCCCTTTCCTTTCCTTTTCTCTTCCTTTTTCCTAACCCTATCAATGGCACCCTAGCCTACTTGTCAGTAGTAGTGTATTACAGTCTTTAGGGTCATTGCAAACAGAGTGAAATTGTTAAAGCAAATTTTAACACATCCAACATACAGTTGGATCTTTCAATGTTGATATTACTTGCAGGGATTTCATCTTTGCAACACAGCAAATGGGTCTGATCTTATTGAATAGATTGAGTAGATATATAAATACCAAAACACATCCAAGCCAACATCACATCATTGGGAAGCAGCCACTAACTAAAATGATTTCTATACTACTTCTTTCCACTCTGATAAGTCCTCAACTCTCCACACACACACACACACACACACACACACACACACACACACAAACACACAGAGAGAAAAAGGGAGAGGGAGGGAGGGAGGGAGAGAGAGAGAGAGAGAGAGAGAGAGAGAGAGTGAGAGAGAGAGAACATAAGAAACAAGACAACAACATGCCTCCCAAAACCTCGATTCCCCCACAGCTGACCCAGTGAACACTGGTGATGAGAGAATAAAGCAGATGACTGAAATGTATGAAGGGATAAAATAAGAAACAAACAAACAAACACAAACAAATAAGATGTTCAGTGAGTTCAAAGATGATGTAACTAAACAGATAAAGAACTTAATTGATAAAATAACCAGTGAGTTTTAGGAAGGCTGGGTGAAATACCCAAAATGATACAAGATATGAATGCCCAGTTCAGTAAAAAGTTGGAGTACATGAGAAAATATCAAACAGAAATACAGGAGATAAAAATTCTATTGAAGGTACAGATAGAAGAATTGACCAATGTGGAGTGAATTAATGCAGGAGATAGAACCGATGCAGATATACTCAGAGATATCTTAAAGATGTACTCAGAGATATCTTAAAAATAGCAAGAAATTATGGAAAATGGAGCCAGCAGCAAGTAAGTGTTTCAAAGACAACTAACCTAAGAATAGGAGTTAAAGAAAAATTAGAAGACATTACAAAAAGTATAAAAAAAATTTACAGAATTCATAACAGGAAATTCCCAAGCATAGGGAAAAATTTAATACACAGGTAAACCAGGCATAGAAAACCCAAAATAGCCAATCAAAAAAGAGCCTCCCCATGATGCATTGCAGTTTAAAAACCTAGAACTCACACAGAAGGACAGAATTTTGAAAGCTGCCAGAGAAAAGCAACATGTAATTTATAAAGTAAACCTATTAGAATTATAGAAGATTTCTCAACATGAAAAAGGCCAGGAGAGCTGGCACAGCTTTTCAGCTTTCAACCAGGATTAATACATCCTGCAAAATTATCCTTCAAGATTGAGGGAGACACAAAGACTTTCTGTGACAAAAAGCAGCTGAAGTAATTCATGATCACCAAACCAGCACTATAAAATCATACTCAAAGATATCCCTGACATGGAAAATGAAACCAGCAATACCAAAGATTATAAGGGAATGAATACACTGAAGTGGGTAATCAGCAACAGAAAAACAATGCAGTGAGAGAAATCACTCAATAGCTTTCTATGATAATGCTCACTGAAATGCTCTCAACTCCCCACACAAAAGACACAGACTGGCAGGTTGGATCAAAAACAAAAGTCAACTGTGTATTGCATACAAGAGCCCTATTTAATCCATAGATAAGTTCATAGACTCAAAATTTAAAAATGAAAAATTATACTCTGCACAACAGGAAGCTAAAATCAAGCATGAGTACCTATTGTATTTTCAGACAAAGTGGACTTCAAGACCAAATGGATCAGATAAGATAAAGAAGGTCACTATATACTAGTAAAGAGAATGATTCAATAGTAAGAGGTAACAATTATAAATATATATGCACTAAATACTGGCACACACAATTTCATAAAATGAATACTACTGCACATAAAAGATCAGATAAACATCATTACATTCATAGTGAGGAACTTTAACATCCTATCATTTACAAATACGTAGATCAAGTAGATGAAGAATCAACAAAGATATATCAGAGTAGAACCACACCTTCAAACAAATAGGTTTAATTGATATTTATAAAGTATGCTACCCAGTAACAGAAAACAGTTTTCTTAGCAGCACATGGAACTTTCTCCAAAACAGATCACATACTAGGCCAATCGTATTCACCAAAGCTTCAAAAAATTAAATATCTCAGAATTAGCTGGGGATTTAGCTCAGTGACCTAAGAGCCTGCCTTGCAGGCTCGAGGTCATAAGTTAGATCCCTGGTGCCAAAAAACAAACAAACAAACAAACAAATAAACATCTCAGAATTAACCTAGCCAAAGAAATAAATGAAGTGTATAATGAAAACTACATTGCTCTGAAAGAAGAGATTGAAGAGGACATTAGAAAATGGAAAAACATTCCTTGTTTATAGATGTGCAGAACTAACATCATCAAAATATCCATAAAATATATAGATTTAATGAAATCTACATAAACACATTATCAATTTTTTCACAGAACTGGCAAGAATAATTCCACGATTTATGTGGAAACAGAAGAGACCTTGCATAGTCAAAATAATCCTAGGCAACAAGAGCAAGACAGGGCATATTATGATCCTAGACTTCAAGTTATACTACAAAGTGACAGTTGCAAATACAGCATGGTAGTGGTACAATGTATTAACCAATGGACTAGAACAGAGGCCACAGAAACAGCCACATGCACCTGAAGCCAGATGATTTTTGAAAATGAAACCAATAATATATGCTTGAGAAAAGAATCTAACAAATGGTGCTGAGAAAACTGGTTATACACATACAGAAGAACCGTTCTTGACCCATATTTTTCACTCTGTACTAAAATCAAATAAAAATGTAACAAAAACCTATATATTCAAACAGAAACATTGAACCTACTGGAGGAAAAAATACACAAACAAAAATACTGAATCTACTGGAACAAAAAATATACAAGCAGAAACACTGAGTATACTGGAAGAAAAACAAATGATAAAACTCACAAAGATACAGGCACAGGCAAAGACTTCCTTAATAAAACACAGTTGCACAAGAAATAATGTCAAGAATGAACAAATGTTGTTACATTAAACTTAAAAACTTATGCACAGAATAGGAAGCAATCAACAAAGTGAAGCAACAGCCTACAGAATGGAAAAAACTTTTGTGAGATACTCCTCAGACAGAATTAATACTAGAATGTAGGAAGACCTAAAAACAATTAATTCCCTAAAAACAATTAGACCACCAAAAATAAAAGACCCAATCCAATATGGGTAATTGAAATGAATAGACATTTAACAACACAAATGGCCAATAGGTACATGAAAAAATATTGAGCATCTTTAGTCATCAGGGAAATGTAAATCAAAATATCACTGAGATTCTACCTTACTATAATGAGAATGACTATTATTAAGGATTCCAAAAACAACAAATGCTTGTGAAGCTATGGGGAAAAAGGAACACTTATACATTTTTGGTCAGAATGCAAACTAGCACAGTCACCTTTAAAATCAGTATGAAGATTTCCCAAAAAAACTAAAAGTAGAAATTCCATTTGACAACATTATACCTCTCCAGGGCACATGCTCAGAAGAGGTAATGCCAACTTACTACAGTGATACTTGCATTTCCATGCTGACAGCAGCACAACTTGCTACAGCTAAATTATGGAACTAGCCTATATGCCCCCTCAACTGATAAATGGTTAAAGAAAATGTGGTATGCATACGCACAAATGGAGTACTATTCAACCATAAACAAGGATGATTTTGAATCATTTGTATGAAAATGGGTGGATCTTGGGACCATAATGCTAAATGAAGTAAGTCTATCATAAAAATGTCAAATATCACATGGTATTTTTAACATGAGAGACCCAAAATATAAACAATTTAAACATCAAAATAAAGAATATTGTTAAGAAAGAGGGAAGCAGTCTCAGTAGGAAAGGGAAGAGGATCTGGGGAGGCAGGGAGAGGTTTTTTCTCCTGGAGACCTGAATTCTCCCTCCATCAGTGGGTTCTAAGTTCTGAAATGTGGCTTAGTTATAGAATGGCTTTAAATTGGGAGGATGGTTGTCATCTTAGATTTCTTGATAGTATAGCCAAGAGCCCTTCATGATTGCCATATAGGTCATGTTTACTGAAGCTTTTTCTATGAACCATCTTCTTAGGTCAGGCCCCCTCTAGCTGCCATTTTGTTGTCACTTTTTATAATACTTTCGTCTCCTCAGCTTCTCTTGGTCAAGTGCTGACAAGTGGCCTGGATTATGTCAAGGACCTAGCATGCCTATTGCTATTAGTCTATTTCTGCATCTTTTACTCTCTGCTGTGGTCTGTGTGGGAAGGCCATTGCCTAACTTATTAGTAATGTTGTTGCCTTCTCCACTAGACATTTATTATTGCCAGGTAATGGTGTCCTCCTTTCCTCCTGACACACAAAGTAATCTGGTGGATTTTCTGGTCTTATGTTAAGGTGTATCTACTTTGACATACCTCATCCCCAAGTCTTTGAATCTCTTCTTCCATTGCCTGACAGTAGTTCTGGTATTTTAAGCTCACTGAATGTGGGCCATTATCTTTTTCATGCTTATAAATAACATCTTCGCCTGTGTTTGTGCCATTTCCAAGAGTCTTTATGGGAGAGTTTGGTGCTATACAAACTACTTCTATTCAAATTTGTTTTATATACTTTAACCCAGGGACACTCAAAATCCAGGCCTATTCATCTTTCTGTCTACTACTGCCCTGTGGAGTTATTTTAAAGTCTCTCTCCTTCTGGCATGCTTCCAACTGAATTATTTTGTGACTTAATCATATTTATTGGCCAAATATGTAGCAGAGAAAGTAGGGTTGGACCCTGAAGAGGCGAGTTTATTTGCATGAGTGAAATCTCTACATCATCTTTAAGCAACAAAAGTGGGTCCAGCCTTACCTGGGAGGATAGAGATACCTTTGCAGGCATAGTTTCAGAAATGATGTGATTGAAAGTCTTAGTATCCATTAACCTAGATTTTTCTGTCCCAAAGGTCAGCATTCTATGATTTTCTAAGCAGGGCACTAATTGTGTGTGGAAGATTGGTCTTGGGAGTCTAATCTTCTCTGAAACTTGACTCTTCCGATATGAGACTCACAGCTTTCTCTGCAGTCCTGCTGGGGATCTAAGAACTTCTTTATTTACTACCTAGGAAGTCCTCTGGCTTCTGTATTTAGCTTTCAATTGTCAATTTTTCTGTCTCAGCTTTTTGTGGTCTTTTGTCTGGAACACCAACAGATGGCAATAGTCACCCAAATCAACTGTCCTTATGGGTGCTATTTTCCTCAAATCCGGCATTCCTTTCCACTGAATCATTTGCTTTCACTGAGAAAACTTCAGCAGTTGCTTGTTATCACATCCTAGGGATATGTGTGCTGTTCCAGCCATCAGAGATAGGATCTTCATTGCCAGCAGCTGGGCGGGGAATCCAATTGGAATTCTCATGTTAGTGTTTGTTTTCTCCTCACATTAGCTGCTACAGATAGGGTTCCTGGGAAGCTAGTTGTTAAGACAGAGAAAGGCATGCAGGCTTTTTTTTTTTTTTTTGGTAATGCTTTTGGAATTAAAAAAAAAAGCATCAGACTAAAAAGCAAGCAGAAGACAAGGCTGCCAAGGAATCAAAAGCCAAAAGAAAAAGGCACCCTACTGAGCCCACAGAGAACTCCAAAGCTCACCTGTCCCCGGCCCTAAGCTGCAGTGGAAGATTTGACTGTATAGCTCTGTGCCAATCAGTCCTAGGGATAGGCTGTCCTGGGAGGTGGTCTGACTCGAGGCAATGCAGTTAATTCTCTATAGCTAATTCAAATCTCTAAAGGGAGTTGACAGCTGTCCTTCGAGTAGCTGAGGAAGTAAGTCCCTTATTCTTGACAGAGTGTCTGAATGGCGCAGTAGAGCAGCCTTCATGCCCAATACAATTATGCCTTTAGAAGAAAAAGAATGACCTGAGAATACAAGCAACAAAAGAGCAGCAGTTTTTGTGTCTTGTGCATGAATGTATTTCTTGCACCGGAATAGAGCCTACCATATAGTCTGGGCTCCAGAAATATTTGTTGAACAAGTGGATATCACTCTCAGTTTCATAGACTCTGTCAAAGATGAAGTATGCTTCTCACTTCTTTAGTCAGAACTATTTCTTCTGAGCAAGATGTTTCCATTGCATAGAATAGCTATCAAATTGAATTTGGTGGATATCAGTGTTGGAGAATTAGTATTTATTAATTGATGTTAAGGTGAAAAAATATGATAACCTTTCTGCCCATTTTCTGAGACTTACTTAGGTTATTAAGTTACAATTTTTACTCCTAATTCTCATATCTTTTTTCTTGAAGACTATTTGGCAACATAAAATTCATTTGTACACATGTAGCTAACTTCTGCTTCATAGAGCTGATGAAGGACTACAGTGGAAACACCTAACTTTACTTTGTCTTAAAATATCTGACCTCTTCAGATTTTGAAGAGGGAAAATAATAGCAGTCATTATACAACAGGGACAAATATACAAACTGACAAGATATCCTTCATTGTTGTGTCAAAAAATAAGTAACTGTAGTAAAAAGTGTAACTTCCTTAGGAATTTTAAAAACTTTCACAAATATCTGTCATTTAACAAAATCCATACCTACTTATTCCCCTGTTTTCTCATTTATGCAGCTGAATAGATGCTGTGATAGAGATATACACATATATGTGAGTATACATCACATAAAATATAAAATTTGTGGTCTTGTTATGACAATTTGCATAGGTTTTTACATTTAAACTTTTTTGGAAAATAACTAGGCAATTTCATCTTATCATCTTGTTCACGTATACTTCTGTTGTGTAGAGTTATAAATGTTACAGTATAATCCGATAGTATACCTTGAGGTAGTCATTTAAATAAATTGCAATTTTTGATATTGTTTGTTTTATTTCTGGCATTGTGCTAAATATCTTAGTCCTACAGAATGCTCACAGGCATTCTGAGTCCAAAGCCCTTATTCCGAACCTGGGCCCAAGTTCACTTCCAATAACCTTATGCTGTATCAGAAGATCAGTGAGTTTGTGACAGAAGGTTCAAATCTGCACTGGAAGGCAAATGATCTGCACTGGAAGCTGAAGAGTCTGCGCTGGAAGCAAGGAAATGATGTCCAAGATGATAGCAAAGACTAGAGCACCTCCAAAGAATACAATCAGATCTCTCTTTCTTCATTTCTCCTTTATACCATCCAGGTGACAAGCAGCTCTAGGGTAGGTCTTCTACACCATAGGGTTTGGAAATATTGGGCAGTTTAGTTGAGCTTCTCTTATTCAAGTTAGCACAATCAATCAACCATTACAGTTTATATCTAGATGTTCCCTGAAAACCTCATGTGCTCATAGGTGGGGCTTTGGAGAGGTGATTGGATCATAGAGGTGTGCCTTCACCCGTGGGTCCACTGATGGGTTTAGAACTAAATATGATGTGGGGAGGTGAAGCTTGGTTGGAGGAGGTGTGTCTCTGGGGGAGTGGCCTAGAAGGGTATATCTGCTTCCCTCTTCCTTTGGTGTCTCTGCTTCCTGTTGCCTTGCAATGAGTTGTTTCTCCTCTGCCATGTCTCTCTGCAGTGCTGCCCTGCTTGGGAGCCAGCCAACTACTCGATGAAATGTGAGTCAAAATAAAGCATTCCTCCTTTAAGTTGTGGCTGTTGGATACTAGGTCTCAATAATGAGGAAGTAACAAAGTCCCCTCACATATCACCTTTCAGCTACAGTTCAAACACTCCTTCCTGTCTCTGGGACACCTCACTTTTCCATGCAATTGATTATGTTCTTTTCTTTATACTTTTTTTTGGTACTAGGGTTTGAACTTAAGACCTTGAACTTGCCAAGCAGGCACTTGCAAGGCTGAGCTAACCCCTGGCCCTATTGCTTATGTTCTTAATTCTTGTTTTATGTCCCTTTCTATGTATGTATCATAGAGTATGTGTGTTTATATAGCATTTTCTTTCTGAAATGGAATTTTTTCTAGAAATGAGATATCTAAGAGTGCGATTTGGTCTTTACTCTTTAACTTTCCAGTACTTTGCACAATAGCTAGCACAGTTGTTGAGTGGATGCATGAAAATAGATAAAGTCTTGGAGAAATGCTCCAACTAAAAATGCAGCAGTATTAGTTAATAATGTACACAGAGTGAGTATACCATAAATACAGTGCGAATACTTCTCTCCCCATTCCGGAAGAGACTCTTGGTCCTTAAAAGTCTTTTGATACTTGCTACTTGGCATTAGAATAGGAATCCTTTTTCTCTAGTAGTTCATATGCAGCCAGTGCAAGATACCAAACAGCTGACTTTATGTTGCTATCCATGACCTCCCCAGTGGGTGCATGTGTTACTGTCACTATAAACACCTGCCTCAATGCAGAAGTTGTCATTTATTGCCAATTGTTGAAGACACAGCAGAAAATGTCTTGCTTTTAGTGCAGCCTTCAAAAACCTTTAGTGCATTCTTCTTCCTTTAGGTTCTACCAGGACTTTAATGGCCACATTTGCCTTCTCTTCCTTCTGCCTATAAATACACGGCTGCCAGGAGAAGGAGCAATTTACGCAGACTGTTAGGCCCTTGAATTGTGTGCAAGTCGTCATCACCAAAAAAGAAAAAAAAAACTGTTACAAGCCCCTTCTTCAATCTTTCATATAATCACATTACCTCTGATATATAAGTTTCTGTATAAAAAAGTCAGTAATTGAGAGATGAGAAAGAACAGGACAATGAAAAAACTTTTTGAAAAGTGAAACAATCCAGAATAGGAAACTTTGAGAGTCTCATCATGGTCACATTCACCTCACGATTAGCATGGGGACAGGGTTGGAATGCCATAAGGAAATGATGCAGTGGCTTGGCCACTCAACAAAATAGAGAGGAAAACAAAAGCTTTTCTTATGCTTCCCTATAAATATTTTTCTCTCAGCATCTTTCCTTTGTGTTCTCTGAAAGGGATAGCCTGGGTCTCAGAGACTCTTCTGCGTGTCCCTTTGTTTTAATGGGTAACAACCTCACTGGGACATGAAGCATCTGAACTCTGATATTTAGGGGATGAAGGGCTGTTTCTAATGTGATTTGCAGGACCATTATTCAGGTGATTAGACTCTACTTAAGCCAAGAAAGAAATACTGGCCTGGTATTTCTTCAGTTCCGTCACAAGTCAAGAGTATTCACCAAGTTCACCAGAGAAATTCATTAGTGGGTATTTTCAACCTCATATTACCAAGTTGGAAATTCCCAAGTCAAAATTGAAACTGAATCTTCCCTTTTCCAGGATTGAAGTAGAGTGACCTGGCTTCTCAGTGTCTTACTAGGTCTTCTTGATGACAAAAACGAGAACTTGGAATCTGGCATTTCTCTGCATTTCCAGGCATTGGCCTCCATAGTAACATTGCTACAGCCATGAGTCCTATATTTAATTTAAAATTTATCATAAAAGTAGTGTAAGATTTAATAATTCCAGACACATGAGGTAAGGCAATAAGTGACTGACAATTGTAATATGGGTAAGTGAGATAGAATTGAAAAGGAAAATGTGCCATTATTTGTCATGTTTTTCCAAATGAACTAATTTGGGGTTTATTTTTAAATTTTATAGAGAAAGCTGTGACTGAATGAATTGTTACAACATTGAATCTGAAGTTACAAAGTTGAGTTTCTGGTACTACTTTTAACTTATTTTGTTTTGTTGTTATTTTGATGACTAATTTCTATGATGCTCACTAGATCAGAAATCCACCATTATTAACTGAGTCATTAAGATTTGTTTATAAATCTAGTCATCTAAAAGTAGATTTGGAGCAGAAGTGTAGCTAAAAAAGACATATGTAATGTACTCCAATCAGGAATATTTTTAAATTTAAGCAAATTAGTGTAAAGTTCAGGATTTTATATAGAGCACATTATTGGTGAACTGAGATTGGAGTAAACCATGTTTGCTTTCTTAACAGATTTAAATATTCCCACAAAGCACATTATAAATAATACCCAGCCCCACTTCAGTGAGATCTTTCCTCCTGAAGGCTAAGAAACTTCTTCCCCAGGGAAATGCCAGATTTCTGGTGTCCCGTGCTTCCCACTTCCTTTGACATGGGCTTTGTGTTCTTGCCTCTGTTCTCTCCTGCTTTGTCTTCTGATCTGAGAGAGCCCACATTTCAGCCATTCACCTGCTTGGATCAGGGCAGTCATGGCAATTCTAGAGCATTCTCCATTTACTTGTCTGAAATTGTTTGAAGCTGAAATTGTAAATTCAATTTTTATGAAGCTTTTTTCTCTCTCCACATTGGGATTGAAAGAAATATCATAGAAAACTAGAGTGAATGTTTATATTTTAAAAATTACGGCCATTCATGGACTAGGGTTAGAGAGAACAATGGCCACAGTAGCAAACAAGCCCAGTCTGGGAGCCAGCACCATGTTCCCAGTTGGACTGGGGGCAACCAGACCCCAGCCCCTTCTGCCACGCAGGCTGGCCAACAACAAGTACCAGTCCCACCCCACTTCCGGTAAGAGACATTGCTTAACCTCCCTTAAAGGACTCCCTATTCACATTGAACACATTTATGCCATTGTTCTTGCACTTCCTGAAGCAGTTCTGTAAGTCCCCTTTCATGAGTATCTTTAGCTGTGCTGTCGTGTCTGCCTTGATATACTGAATTAACTTAAAATTGTTACCTGTCATGGTCATTCGGACCCAGTCCAGAGGTTGCACTGTGCCAGATCTGGTGAACAAGGTGGATGAAGACACACTGTAACGGTTGCACAAGCCTGCCTTTCCACTGGATGGCACTCAGCAGCAGCATTCCCATATTTTTTAATCACATATCATAAAGGCACAAAAGAAAATTTCCACAACTGCCTTAGAAAGCAGAAGGAAAACTGGGACAAGTGTGTTGAAAGTGAGAAGGTTCTGAGGGGGATTAATAGCAGTGTGTCTTCTGTTGTAAGAAATTTTTAAAAATGTAAATGTTCAGCATAAATTTTGGTCGCATCTCATTTATTTGGGATTAAAAAGCACCTCCTCTCTGATCCTATAACATTCTTATCATAGCTATTGCTTATAAAACTTATAAGCTGCATAGATCTTTTAAGCCTATATTATGTTTTGAAGGAGAGGGGAGATGACTTAGTCATAGTACATCTAAAAATCTTGCCTGCTGCTAAAAGCATGGCACTGTCACTTATTTTTGTTGTTCTTTATTAGGTTCCCTGAACAGTATCAATAGTTGAAATGACTGAGGTGCTACTTTATTGGGTTTTGCTTTTTTACCTAGGTTATGTATCCTATATTTATGGTTCACAGACTCTCATGAAAGAGCTCTCCTAAGAATCCTGGGGATGGGGTAACTGCAGTCTGTAGATGGTGCCACACTGACCACTACAGCAAGTCCTAGGAGCTATGCGACCACTAGTTAATTTGAAGTCATTGACTCCTCAATAGAAAACTTAGCTTATTCTTTAACCATAGGTACCTGGAGGAAGGAGTATGATAAAAACACACAAATATACAAGAGTATCCATGCACAGTTTTATCGAATAGTTACCATATATCATGAAATGTTCTGCTTTATGGATTTTATTTCTGCCAATTTTCTGATGGTTTCCATTGGAATAATAATAGAATATATTGTAATGATACTTTACACTCTTGAAGGTCCTGCCCTCTACAGAGGTGATAATTATGATCATTAATATATAAGGATCAGAGAATTTAAGTAATTTTTTAAAGACAACATAATTCCTAAAGCAGAAAGCCAGGGATGGACCCCAGGCCATGAGGTTCACACTGAAATGATTATGACAGTCATCTGCTTGTTCAGTTTGAGAAGTCTGATTCTGCAGCCATCAGTGCCCATCACAGCACTGGCAACTGACATAAAAAGTTACACATGTGGTACCTCAAGGCATTCTGCCCTGGAACCGGCTCATACATATTATGCCCGTTTTGTCTTACTCCCGCCTGTTCTCCCTCCTTCTCCAAGTCCTTTAGTATAAACACACATGCAAATCATTTACTATTATAATTTTGAGATAATTTTATTATAATATCAACTTTCCATTTTTATTCCAAGACCGCCAGGTACCTAGATGTGACAGAAACAAGGACAAAAGATTAGAGGCCACAAGGAAAGTAGAAGCAATAGGTAAGGATAAAGGTAGTTCTTCCTTTATAAATATTTCTAGAGTCAGCTTCTGTGTACCACATTCATTGTTTTCTGTTCAAAACAGAGAAAATGGCTAGACCATGCATCTTCCTGGGGAGGCTCCTAATCATTCCAACATGTTAAGGGCTGAGCTTTTCTCTGGAAGATAGAGACGAATCAGACAAGATCTCTACCCTCAGGCTCCCTCTCTTGTGTGCCCTCTGTGCTCCGGTGAAATGGATTTACACGCAAGGACAGGGATTCCGTTCTACTCACTTCTTATCTCTCTCCTTGATTAGGCTTCAGAGGGCTGACTGAAAACGTGCTTGGAATGATGGTTCTGTGGTCCAACTCTGCTACAGTCGAATGTGCGTTCCTGTGGTTCTGAAGCAGAAACCTACTACTCTTGTTAGTAGGGACTAATTGTGCCAGCAGGTGGCAGCAAGCCTTTGCTTTTGCTTCCTTTCTGCAGGAGATGATGAAAGCTGCTCAGGGAGACTTTGTGACTCACAGGTGCCCATTTGTTTTTTCCTCCCATCTATGCCTTTTGGAGCTAATTCACTAAGATATCCACCTCCATCAGCATCATTCTCAACTGGCACTTCCTGCAGAAGAAACTAGATTTTGGCAGAAAGAGCACAACATATATTAAATTTTTATCTACTTTGCCTGCTGTTTGAGGTTCTGTGTGCCAGGAACTGTGCTCACCTGAGCAGCCGCTGTGGGTGCAGAGGCTTTGGGGGAGAATCTAGACAGAGTCCCAGCTGAGAAGGTGCTGCTTTCAGCTTTACCTTTTGCTTCAAATTCCCATAAAAGATTGTTTTTGCAGAGAAGGCAACAGGAAGTTGTAGGGTGAACACATATTGAAGTGGCCTAGACAGTCTATTTATGACCGATTTGCCAACACAGTAACATTGTCCCCCTTTACCCACTTACAGTGCTCTCCCTGAAGGATGAATTGTATGGCCATCGGTGGTCCTGATGTCTCTGAACTGAGTATGAGAAGGATCCTGAAGCAATTGCCTTAACAATGATCTATGTTTGGAACTTGAGAGGTGATTGTAGAAGAGATGTTGGGGCAGAAAGGTGAAATTCATGAAGAAGAGAGAATTCTGAGACCTGAGGAAAATTTTTCTTTCTTTGTTTTTCACAGATGAACAGCTTTGTGGCAAAATTGTGGAGGCAGGACATTTGGCCAATCTTTCAACATGATCCACCTCTTCCTTATTCTGAAGATATCCTGGGGATATACAGTTCTAGTCAAGGGAATATGCCTTCAAATGGGAGAAATTTAGCCACCTAATGGCTTTTAGGTAAGGACTCTACCACACCTAGTCAGGCTATGCACAGAGTATTCCCAGGGAGAATCAGTAATAGACACTGGAAGTGGGTAGCAGCATGCAGGTGCTCTGGGTGGAGGTTAGAGGAATGGAAACCATTTTTTTGTTGGTTTGTTTGGTTTTTTGTTTTTTTGGCATGAGCTTGAACTGAAAGACTCCAAACACCCAGTCGTCATGAAGGGTGATGTGGTTCTAAGAGGTGGCATGCCATTGTGGTTAAGAGGGTCTTTTGTTTTGTTTTGTTTTGGTTTCATTTGGTTTTGAGACAGTGTCTCACTATTTAGTTCAGGCTGCCCTTGAGCTCACTGTATATTCCAGGCTGGCCTTGAACTTGTGGCAACCCTCCTGCCTCAGATTCCCTAGTGTTAGAATTACAGTCATGCACCACCATGCCTGCTTAAAAAGGTGCATTTGTGAAGATGGAAAAGTGAACTTGATTCAGACTGCCACTTATTCATGTATGAGTATAAGCAAGTAACTCAGGTTCTTAGTGTGCTTGTTTCTAAAATGAGTTTATATATATATATATATACTTAGTACAGTGCTTTACACATAATGAGTACTGAGTAAATTGTAGTTCATAAGTGAATCCACAGGAAAACCAACACTGATGTAATTTTTTTTCTGTTTATATGAAATTGAGAATCTTTGTGTTTATTTGAACATTATAACTTTTGTTGAGACAGGGTCTCACTGTGTAGTCCAGGCTGGCTTTGAACTCTCAGTGATCCTTCTGCCCCAAACTCCCATGTTCTGGGATTACAGTTATTTGCCACCAAACCTGGATGAGTATTGTAATTTTAAAAGAAGGTATATTATAGTCCCCAGTTGCTGCCATAATTAATATTAAGGAGAAAGAGTTGTAAACCTAAGATTCAGAGCTTGGGTGTTGGTCTTGGCTCTGCCGTGAAGTGGCTGCATCACCCATTGCAAGGTCCTCAGCTCCTCCAGGTTGAAACCCTCTGTTGCAGAGGAGAGGGGGTGGGTCTGATGGTTGCCATTTTACCTTTTGGCACTGACAATCTCTAGCTTCCTGTGACTTGGCTTTGCTTGGGAAGATATGGTGCTCTGCTTTAGGACTGGCTGGCTGGGTGAGTCTATCAGAGTTTGATTCTTCTGTAGCCCAGTTCATTTTCTTGTCTTTCAAGATTGTTTCTGAGACCTCTGCCATATGTCTATGAGCACAAAGAAGGGAATTTCCACAAATGGGGGTATTTTTGGCCATACTTCCATGACTAGTGGAAGAGACAAAATAATGAAAACGTATCATCTGAGTCTGTGGGATTAAATATAGAACTGTCCAGATGTGCAAAGCAGAGAGCTACAGGTAGCTTCATTGGACCTCTTACTGCCTCCTGCCAATCACTGACTGCTTACCACAGTTTATTAACCAAGGTAATAAGGATTCTGAATTGGTTTAAAATACTTCTCTCATTAATGGCAAGGCACTTGCTAATTGCAAGAAGAAAAACCTATTAGAGATAAGACTTATGACCATTTAGGAATTTTTTTTAATTGAGAAAAAGAAAAAAGAAAGGCCTTAGTCCTTGGCATGAATGTTAGAACACTGAGTTGAATGTTAGAACACAGAGATGGGAGGGATCCCCACTGCTTAAGATGGGTTAGCTTTTTAACCAGTACTATAGTCGATTCATTGAACAGATGCTCTCTCGACAGGAAGTAGTTTGCCCAAGGTATTGATTCTCGTCCTGTGGTATTGACCACCTATCCTTTTAGGGTCCTGCAAAAGGGACCAAAACATGAGAATTTAATGAGCTAGCATCCTTGGCTAGGAGATGTTTCCTACTGAAAGATCCATATTCCTCTGACTATAGCTTTTCCTATGGAATGATGAAAATTGCATTTTCCAAAAAACAGTGGCTTGAGAACAAAAGGTAGATGTTTTCTGTCTTAAGATTAAGCAACACAAAGGTTGGAGACATACAGAACATGTGACCCACATGACCTGTGGAAGAAAATGGAGCAGCCCTCAACTTTGCGGTGGTGTCTACTTTCTTACACGGGGCCAGAATGAAATCTTTAAAGGCACTGTATTGGGTGATACTATGCACCCCCAAGTCCTCATATACGTTTTATGGGGCTGAGTCTGGTGCTTGCTTGTGATAGGTTTGTTGTCTAGCACCAGTACTGGTGATGTGAGTGCTGCACCCGCCTAGGGGTGGAGCTGAGATACAGTGTAAATGAGGCGGGTCTTCCACTTGCTTGCTTCTGTGCTTTTGCCCACTCTCACCAGCACACCTTGCTGTTTGCGGTGGCCATGAATGGCTGCCCTGCCACACCACGCTGCCTTGGAGCCAACTGAGTATGGACTGAAGCTCTCGAGAAACTGTAAGAAATAAATCTTTCCTTCCCTAATTGTGGGCGTCAGTTATTCTGTCTCAGCAATGAGTAAAAAGTAACTGAGACAGGCACCAAGCTTTGTAAAGACTATTTAGCTCATCTTTTGTTATGTAATTCAAAGTAATTTTAAGAAAAAATTCTAAATCAAAATATAAATGAAAGATGCTTGAGCAAAAATTGGTGATTTCCTGTAAGACTACTTTGATAATTATTTTAGAATATCAAATATCAGTTTCTAAATTTTGAAATTGACACATTATCAAATTCTTTAATTACTGTTCTCATCTTCCACTTCTCTTTCTGGCTGGTAAGTAGATATTCTAAACTTGCCTATTGGGTAAAACTGCATGTCCCACTCTTAAAATGATATTTCTTCAAACAATCTGTAGTAGATCATGTGGGAAGCTCAAAAAATGGAGATACTTGGGAGCCTCTTGCTATTCTGAGACCTAACTCATCGGATTTTCTAGAGTTGAAATTTGCTGCCTAGCAAGCTCTATAGGTGACACTTGTGCAAACTGAAATAAAGCTTCTAAAGCACACCTAAAATGCTCAGGTGTGGAAATTCTATGCTCCTCATCATCACTGGGAAGCTTCTTAGAAGAGTCCCTCATTGTTTTTGCCAATTCAGGTAGTCTGGGAAATACCTTTGGGATGTCCACATGGAACAATGCTGCACTGTGATCTTATCAGAAACCATCTATGACACCAGTGCAGTTCAATAGAATATAAAGCTATCTATACAGTATTTAAATTTTCTAGTAGTACATTAAAAAAGTAAAAAGAGGTGAAATAAACTTAAAAAAATCATTTTAAAATTTAACCCAACCTATCCAAAATAATAATTCAATGTATAATTCAATGTAAAATTATTAAGGTACTTAACATTTTTTATATTAGATCTCTGAAATCTTGAATGTAATTTACACTTGCAGGACATCTTGGTTTGGGCCATGTGTGGTAGTGGGTACCATGTTGGATAATATACAGTTCTCCACGGTGTGTTAATCTGAAAATGCTGGAACTGGTATGCTTCAAACAAGCTATTTTGTCTGTGATCTCAGAGTCAACCTTTGATCCCTGAATGATTTAGATTTGGGCTATTCCCCAAAGGCCTCTTGTGTTTGGACAGTGATTGGATGCTAGAGGCACTATGCTAAATGTGCTAAATGTGGTGTTAGGAGGTGGGAACTTGTTGGAAGTGAGTCCCTAGGAGCAAGACCTGGAAGGATACCTCTCCCTTCCTGGCTCCTCCCTTCTCTCACTGAATCCTGGGCATCATGGCATTAACAGCTTTCTTCCACCAGACCCTTCCACCATGCCATTCCTGTCTTGGAGCCAGCCGATTATGAAACTGTGAGCCAAAATACACTTTTCCATTAATTTATGGCTGTCAAGTATCATGTCTTATTGAGAAAGTGACAGTGGTCTTCTTATTAAATTCTTTCTTCATGTTTTATTTAATCATTCTCTACCTTCTTTCCTTCCCCTCTGGTCTTACCTCATCACCTCATCCTGGGCCAGCAAGAGATTTATCATTACCATTCTTTTCTCTTCAATATATCTTGCCTGACAAATGTTCCATTGTTCTTCCTACATGATTTTCATCACAACATCCTCCTGTGGACTGTAACACTTTCAGGATATCAACACAGAAACCAAAGTTGAAACAGTTTGTTTTCCATTCATTGCTACAAACTATTATTGATATAAAGTGTTAAATTTTAATATAGTAGGTTCACATGTTGCTTTTGGTTTGAGTATCCTGTCACTCTTTGAAGTAGTTACTATTGCGTTCACCTAACAAAAGATAAAGTGAGGCTCTGAATGAGTATCCTAAGGTACTGTCAATAAAACCCAGAGCAGGTTCCAAATCTAGATGTTTGACTCCACATTCCACGCTCCTTTGTCTTGAGTCCCCCAATTCTACATTCTAGAACACAGAGCAGAAAATCTCTAATTGCTGGTGATAATAGAGCTGGGGTCAACAGACAGATCTCTAACAATGGAGGCTCACTACATTAGGAACAGTCCGTTTCATGATGTTAGCTGATTTTTTTTTTTAATTTTAAAGATAGTAAAATACAACAGAACATAACAGAATAAAGTCAATCAAAACAAAGCAGTAGGACTGGTACAGAACTTTGAAGACCGATAATGTGAGTACAATAGCTACTATAACATACCTTGCTATCTTCAGATTAGCTGACCATTCCAACAGGTGTAGTAGAATTGAACCAAAAACAAAACAAAACAAAATCAATAAAAACAAAATATAAAATAAAGGAAAAATAGAGAAAAATAATAACGATCAGAGTAAAGCAAAATGGTGAGAACCATATTGGTCCTGAAAGACAAGACAGAACACAGTCCCCCGTATTTGCAACATTGCCTACTGTCATCATGCAAAGAGACATTCAGGGTGCCGATCAGAGGCCTGCAAAATCTACGAAAAAACACTAGCATTCAGTTGCTTTATGTACCTTAGTTTCCATCAATTTAGCCAGACCTCAGAGCCAGCAGCTTGCTTATCGGGGTAGGTGCGGGGGATATGGATAGATGATGTCCTTGATTCCAAGCCCGCGCGCCAGTGCTGTGTGGGCCAAGCGAGTTGGGCCCGGTTGGACCCATTCTGGTTCTCCTCCGGGATCGCGGAGCACCCAAACCGGAAAGCGGATCAGTTCTGTTAGCTGATTTTTACAGTCCGGTGTCATTCAAAATTCAAACATTGCAGTCTAACTGTCAATATTTTCTACAGTGTGGTGCAAACCTACATTTCCAACCGTATTTTCCATATCTATAACCACTGGACATATTCTACTCTCTGATCCATATTCTGTCACTTTCTTCGCCATCTCAGACACTTAGACTGGCTTCTGGCTGCTGCTCCTGAGCACAAAATCTCATCTCAGTCCTCCTCTAAAGGCCAGAACTGAGCCTTGCTTGTCTGGACAGTACCATAAATCTGATACCGTGATTGTTCCTCTCTGTCACTGGCCACAGATTCATTTGCTAGTAAAGGGCCCAATCTTCTCTTGTTCATAAAAAAAAAAAAATCCCCTCGAGTTCATGTGGAGACTGAGACCTTACTTAAAATGTTGACAACTTTTAACTCTAGATTGTCTCATTAATATATTTAAATTTTTTCCCTTAAAGAAGCTAGCAAAACTTGTGATTGGACCACTGATCTGCTAATGAGCAGGTGGTTTGTTTCCAGGAGCCTAAAGAAGTAGTGAGAGGTGAGAGTGTCTGCAGAGACTGCAATCTGATGCGGTTTGCAGTGCCGGCCTCCTACACAGAGCAGCCCCTGTGCACCACAGGAAGCGTGTTCCCTAAGGATGCTTGACACAGGGTGAGAAGACCAAATTTGGTGAGATCAGTGAGCAATACACGAGCTCCTAGAATAGCTCCCTCTGTCTGAAGGACTCATCAACACAGCAATTAGAAACAGGGTTTGCCCTGTATCTGCGGGGAAAGTATAGAAACAATGAGCTTTTTGTTACACCTGAGCAGACAACTGGTTCACTCAACATGGTGCCTCTGGAAATAGTAGGGTGTTTTTTTTCAGAGGAGAGCAAGAATCACAAAAACAGAGTTTCAAAGGAAAAATCAAAGCATTAAGAAGTTTCTTTTATTAGCCCCCTATTTTCCCTTCCCCTACACGTAATTTCACAATGTGAAATTAATAAACCTCTGTTCTGTGCTGTGAGAATGCCTCAGCTGTGATGGTGAACCTTTTAGATTTTTCAGTGATGTAAATAGCCTGATGCTTCATGCGTGCCATAGGTTAGCCACCACTGCCTTAGGGGTTATCCTAAAAAAAAAAAAAAAAAAAACCACTCACCTATCACCAGGAACATTGTGGAAAGGCCCTAGGCAGAGACTGAGTGGTCTCCACAGTCCTGGGAAGTGTGGCCTGAGGCGAGAAGTGAGCTATGGGAAGAATCAGGCTAAGGTGGCAAGAAAATCTGTCTATGTGGAAAGCAACTCTTAGAAAGAACAGTTGATGGACTAGGCAAGGGTTTTCCAAGGGACTCATCTGAGCTTTAAAGGAGGACCTTGGAGATAGAAAGAAGGTGTCATAAATGGCAAGTGTGCTTATTCTGACTGGATAGAGAAGGAAAAGCACAAATGCTTAGGACTTGAATGTGTTGTACTTGGCTTCCCTACCTTACAGAGTAAGAGAAAGGGGACAGTACACTCCTCTGGGGCTTCATGTGAATCACAAACACGGGGGCACATTCTTTGGGGGTGAAAAAGCCAGTCTTTGCTGAAAATTCCCTTAAATCAAGTGGGTTATTGCATCTTCTTATACCACGGAGCGCTACAATTATACCACTACAGCTATGCAACATACAAGTGCAATTTGGTCCAGCAATGTACAGTGCCACCCCTCCCATTCTGCAGTTGCTCTTTTATTTAATAGCCCTGATCTTGTCTAACATTTCAAACCTACAGTTCTACCTGCTATCTAAGTCTAAAGAAAGGAGATTCTGAGTGATGGGGTCCATGTGAATGGTTGGGGTACAGAATATCCAGTAATGAGACAAAAGGCCAGGCATCTTTGGGATTCAAACATCTACAAATCTCTATCCACAAAGACAGACATACTCATTTGTGCAGGTTTCTAAACTGCAGCTACTTAGCTCCTCATTTGACAGATTCTCGGTAGTCCTACATAAACTATGGACTAGAGCGGATTCTTCTTGTATTACCTAGCTAGTAAATTCTAAAGTAGAGGTCACCTCTGTCCATCCCTACCAGACGCCCCTCTAAAAGGAAACAATTGCTCTCTTGAGCTCTATAACACATTCTGGAGACTCCGTTGTGAGCAAGACTGCTTAAACTCTGGAGGTGACACTTCAATCCACTCTGGCCATATCTGGAAGACCAGTTCTTACCTGATTTCTTCCATGGTCCCTTTAGAAGCTGGCATAATTTCCTTGCATATAGGGAAAGCTGTAGTAAAGTTGAAAGGGATGAGGTTGAGTGGTAAGGAATGAGTTTTAACCCCGACACTGGTGTCACAAAGTGTTCTCATCTCAGATAAAATCTACTATGTATTCACCTCTGCATTTTCCCTTATTTACTTGCCAGTAAAATGAGTCACTATGCTTCCCTTCAAACAGAAAATGCTATGTGCTGAATATTCCCTGCATTTCCAGATCATTCCCATTTCTTCTTCACCCCAGTTTTTTGCCCCAGGAGGTCAACCTTTTAAAATCCCTGCACTCCTGCTTTCTGTCTTCTGGTTTGGTTTGGCTGATGGGCAGCAGTCAGAGAGCAGGAGGAGAGACAGGTTCACTGTTTCCTTCTCTTTACTTCCTTGCTACCAGGCTGCAATCTGTCAGGGCTGCATTTCTCTACTACATGCCTCCCACATGCCTCCTTTTTAACATCTTTCTACTGGGTTCCAGTGGCTGTTCTCTTCCTTGCACCTTCATATCCCAAAGACTTTCTTGATTTTTCTAGTTGTGGATGTCACGTCTTGCTTGTTCCTTTACTTTGGCCACATCTTGATGCTGCATGCTGTTCGCATACTCTGCTCAAGCAGAGATTCCTAACTGGTACACACTGACAAGACTGATGCTTCCCCACCCACTCACTGGTGGGAAAAACTGCAACATTTTGAGCTGATCCTACAATCTCAAAGTACAGTTTCAGTCTTTTGGAGTCCAGCTCTGTGCCACATACAGAGCACCTCTTGAAGAACATAAAAGTTTGCTACATGGCTAAATGCTAGTTTTTCTGGTATATCAACTCAAAAAGTAAATAAAGAACTACATGAATCAGGGTGAACACAAGTTGGATTATGACTCTTGATACATTCAGGCTGAAAAGAAGCTTTTTGATATTAACTTCACTGTACTGATTAAATATTCAATGCCCATTGAACAAAAGGGCCTGAAGTAGAATGTCTGTGTTGGGCCGGTGGTGGTGTGCTGGTGCTGATCCTGATTGAGCTCATGGCCAGGCAGGGGCCAGGGGAGAGTTTAAAGAGAGAAGCAAGTTTAAAGAGAGTAGTGGGTTCACATAGTGACTCAAGCACTCACAAGCTGGCTGCTTTTGGTAGGTAATTCAGGGAAACCATCTCTGGAAGACTGAGGAAGTCTGAAGGACTGGAAAGCTCTAATTAGGTAAAATTTAGCTGAAGCAACATATGGCTTTGGTACCCAGAGAAAATAACTCAGTGGTTTATATTAGCTTAACTCTGGCTAGCATCTGAGAGATAAGGAAACATAAATCCTTCAGTCAGATGCTTTTATGAGCACCACTTTCCTTGATGGATTAGTTTATGTAAAAAGCTCCTGTGAAGAATAACACAGAAATCTCTGGCTTTGTTGGATAATTTTACAGTTAGAATTTTATTGCTTGACTTACGTGACTAAGGGGGTAAAGTGGTCCACACAGGATGTATTTCTGAGGTTGAAAGCACATGTGATTTATTTAACTTCTATGATTTTCCAATTTGGAGTCTGCATTTCAAACCCACAGGTTAAATTTCTTTTCCTCTGTTTGTGGATTTCTCTGGACTCCACCCCTAGAATGAGCATCGTGGTTCCCATGGCAACTAATGTACGAGGAACAGGGAGAGAAAGGAAAAGGACTAAATCACAAATGATGGTGCAGCACCTGAAAAACAGAAAATTATTATGAACTGGGACCTAGGGTCATGAAGCAAGTGTTCAGGGAGAGAGATGTTAAGCATTGAAGGTCTTTGGTTTAAAACCTCTGTGATCTACCCTCTGCTCTGTTACTTTCTGTGTACCCAAAAGCCCCAGACTTGCAGCCGGTCCTCTTCTCCCTCATTCCTCTTGCCTCTCAGCTTAAATGGAGAATGTTATTAGGGTCAGGACTATGTGTCATTTAGGAAGATCCCACCTTTGCGGGATGTGTTGAATGAGATTTCCTTGCAGTCACGGCAACCCTTAGTTACTGTCTCAGTGTGTTTGATCTGCTGTGAAAGCATACCAAAGACTGGGTATGGAAACAGCAGAAATTTACCTCTCATACTATCCTGGGAAGTTCAAGGTCACGGTGCTGGCTGATTGGTTCTTGATGAGGGACCTCATTCTGGCTTGTCGATGGCTATCTTTTTTGCTATGCCTTCACACGGTGAAACAAAAAATCTCTTGTTTTTACCAGGGCACTAGTCCTATCATGAAGGCCCTTCTCTCATGACCCAACTGAATCCTAATCACCTTCCAAAAGTGCCAGTTCCAAATACCACTCGGGGAATTAGACACTGGGGATTAGACCTTCAACCTAATAATTAGGGAAGGACACAAAAATTCAGTTCATTGCAGGCTGCTTCTAAGACCCTAAATTCATTTACAAAATGTATTTATTCAATTCCCTACAGCTCTGAAAGTCTTAACTCATTCCAGCATCAACTCTAAAGTCCAAAGTCTCATCTAAATATGATCTGAATCAGATAAGGGGGAGTTTCCAGGTATGGTTCATTGGGAGGCAAAATCTTCAGTTGTGACCCAGATATTATGTGCTTCCAATATTCAATGATAGGACCAGCATTAGCATTCCAAAAGAGAGAAAGAGGGAAGAAGGAAGCATCCCAAGGAAGTCCTAAAACTAGCAAAGCAAGTTTTGTAAGATCTTAAAACTTGAGAGTAATCTCTTGGGTCCAATACTCTGCCCTTCTGTACCCAGTGGGGCTGATAAAGTGTCTCTACTTGGATAAATATGAATGATATTCCTCTAGATACTCTTTCTGTCTGGGCCAGGACCTTGGGTTTCATATTTTACTAAGTCCAGTTTTAGTAAGAATCCTGCCAAATCATGTTTGGCGAAAATCTGCTACCATTGTTTTCTGATCACACTTGATGATAGCTGCTCATACTTATAACTAACCCTACCATTGATGTCTTGTGTCTTAGTTACTTTTTTCTCATTGCTGAGACAAAATACATGACACCCAAAATTAGGGAAGGAAAGGTTTATTTCTTACGGTTTCTTGAGAGTTTCAGTCCATATTTAGTTGGTTCCAAAGCAGTGTGGCGTGGCAGGGCTGCCATCCATGGCCACCACAACAGCAAGGTGCGCTGGCAAGAGAGAGAGAGGGTGGAAGAGCATAAGAGGAAGACCTGTCTCCTTTACACTGTATCTCAGCTCCACCCCTGGGCAGGTGCAGCACTCACATCAATCCCAGCAGTAGATAACAAACCAAACGTAAATGCCAGAATCAGCCCCATCAAAAGTGTATGAGGACTTGGGGGTACATAGTATCACCCAATACATCTTGCCATCTTGGTTTGCCTTCAGTAAGAATCCTGCTAAGCTTTGATGTTTCTTTTTAGTAATCCACAGATTCTCCATCCTCAACCTCCCATTACATTCATTTGCCATAAATCTCCAGTTGGTCTTTGTACTTAGAATTGAGCCTGATCTCTCTCTGTCTCTCTCTCTCTCTCTGTCTCTCTCTCTCTCTCTCTCATATTACAAAACTCCCAGTGCAATAGTCCCTTTTGAATCAAAGCTTTAATAAGTCACCAATGATCATGTAAGTGCTTTTTAAAAATGGTTATGCTGCCTACAACTCAGACAAGATCCAATTCATTATTGGACACCTGGGCATCTCATTCAGGACCTTAAGTGTGCACCTTTCAAGCTTTGTCTTCGTTCCTGGCTGATACATCAGGGACTTCACTTCTTAGTTTATTGGCTATACCAGTGCTGCGGAACATTCTGCACAGCAGGCACTGGTTTTGATTCTTGTGATGAAAGGTACTTCCTGGGCAGGCTGGAAGTTATTTCTGGATTTTTGTTTTAAGTGATATTCAACAACTCACCCCTGGGGTGGGAAATTCTTTTCTTAGATCAATATGAAGCCTCGCTGTCCTTTATTTAATCTTGCTTTTCCCATGGGAACTTCACAGTAACCTAAAATCCTTGATGAATTTAAAATATCAATGAGTTCTTTATGAAACCTTTTCACATCCTCATCCCTAGTTTAAAAAATTATTTTGAGATCTTGCTAATTTTTCCAAATTGGCCTCAAATTTTCAATTCCCCTGATTCAGCCTTCAAGTGGATGGGATTACAGGTGTGTACCATCTGTTTTAGTTACTTCTATCATTGCTGAGATAAAATACCTGGCACCCAAAGTTAAAGAGAGAGAGGTTTATTTAGCTCACAGTTTGTCGAGATTTCAATCCAAGGCAGGGTGGATTAGGAGAGGGGAATCCCAGAGGAGAAACAGTTCATGGTGGCAGAAGACACCAAAAGCAAACAAGCAAGCAAGGGGGAGCCATGCCTCTTTCTGTGCCTTATGTTGTATCCAGTCTGCTGAGATTAGGGTGGTGCCAGTCTGTCAGCCTCCTCAAGAGTTCCAAGGGAGACTTTCACAGGTGAGGACCCAAGGTTAAAGTACACATGTGTGCAAGACATCAGCAACAACAGTAGGTAGCATGGAGCAGAGCAGGGAGCCGGAGTGGAAGACAGCTGCCTGTGTCTTTAGTGTATTTCTTATACAGGTTGTTATCTCATGTTCACATTCTTGCATAGTGCTGTAAGCAGCACATGTGTTTATCTGTGCTAAGTTGTGGTTACATAACTGTATGCCACTGTGTACCTGTGCTCAATAAGTAGGGTCATATCCTCAGGTGTCCTTAGACACCACTGAGTTTTGAAGCGATCTGAGTGGTTCCCCACATTCCACCCCCTCAAAGGTTGGAGGTGTATAAATGTAACATTCTATATGTAACTGGACACAAGTACCTCCTTGCACTGTAGTGAACAAATTAAGAACTGTGTGATTTTGCAAAACCACTTTTTACTTATTTGAACAGCTTCATTCATAAGCAACATTAGAGTCTGGTGGATAACATTCAAAACCTGGGCCATATTTGAGCAAGGGCTTCAGTTTGGAGGGCTAGGTTTATGGTTCTTGCCCCTGGTGTGATGCTATTCCTAGTGGCATCAGCATACAATATTTTTGGTTAGATGCTATTCCTAGTGGTCAACCATTGCAATGCCTGGTTAAGGCACCTGATAAGTCATTTCCCAGCACAAGGAGGGGCTTCTGTCCTGCACCATGATGGCCTACATGGTCAGTTTTTCGGTCACACTCCTATATGTCTCATCATAGGCCAGCACCTCACAAGGCACAGCGCCCTATCTGTCACTCCTGAACTGCCCAAGCCAGCAACCAGTGTATCAGCCCCCTCAAGATGGCCCAAATGTCTATGTACACATGTAGGGAGCCTTCTTCATGCATTACAAGCAATCACGCTGTCTGCAACTCTGCCCATTGGCTTGGCCTGACTGTTCCTGTTTCAAAACAGAGTACTTCTATACTGGGCTGGACAGTGGCTGAGGTCCACTGTGGGGTTGGGTCATGGTTAGACCCATCAGTATACCCAGAATTTGCCAGAGGTCCTTTTCCCCTTTTGCATATGGTCTAGGAGTCAAGTCCTGTAGTTTGTCTTCACAGATGGGTTCCTGGGCCATGTATATCACAGGTCCCAAAATTGTTTCCACTTCAGCTGCCAACAGGCTAGCTGAGAAAGAGGCCCACTGTTGGAGGTATGTCCCCCAGTGCATAAAAGTGGGGGCCTGTGCCACTCTACTTCTGGGGTAGGCTGTCCAAATCCATACCCAGCCCTCTATCAGTGCTGTGATTCCACACAGGCACACAGAGCAACATAGAACACTGCTGTTTCTCAATCCAAGAATATCAGCTCTTGTCTCCCTTTCGCAGCTGGGACCAAAACCCAACAAGATGCTTCCACTTCCCCACCCACCATCAACACTGACGGTTAGGATTAATGGCAGGTTAAGATTAATGACTCATATGTCTTGCACCTGTTCTAAGCCCTCTTTGAGTCCTGAAAAGCAGCTTCCACTGTGTTTACCCAACAAGCAGCTTCCACTGCATCTGTCCAGCCCCAAATTGTATCCCTGTGGGTCATCTGGTATAAAGAGCAAAGCAGGGTAACTAGATATGGTATGTCTGCCAAAAACCTAGCAAGACCAAATATGCCTATAATTGGCATACTGTCATGGGTCTGGTCTTACCCAAACATGTAACACCCAAGAATTAGACAGACTAGCCAGTTCTCTGGACTTTGTCTTTGTCCCTGGCCCACCTTCATGTCACCAGAGCTGCCTTCAGACTGTGCATGATGGCTTTTAAACTGCAAGACAATCAGAGTTTAACAATATCATCAATACCAAACAGTGACGCAGAGTGTGACTTGGCTCAGATTTGGTCATGATACAAATTTGGGTTATGCAAATAGCCTTGTGGAAATATCTGGGAGGTTCGTTTCCTGCCATTCTGGGTGAAGGCAAATTTGTCCTAATTGTCAGCCTCAGGGTGAGACTTGCCTCAACTCACGTGACTTCTGCACCAGCCATACTGAAGGACTCTGTGCAAGAAGTATCACCCCTGCTTCTCCCAATTTCAAGACAGTCTGTCCCATCTCCTCATGACCTTTAGGCAGCTGGTACTGCTTCATACACACAACCCACATGACCTGTGGGAGAGTCAGCATCATATCGTATGGATGGCCTCAGACTCCAGTTTTTACCATGTGAATTCACCACTGGAATTCTTCCTGCATAGTGTCGAGCCAAGCACCAGTCAGTATGTCCACTCCCAGTATGTATTCATCAATTGGGAAAATATAAATATACAGGTGTTGGGGCAAGTGCCCCATACCCAAAGTCACCTGGGCCTTCCAGACTGTGATGTAGTAACCTCTATATCCTGCTATGCATGCAGTAGGTCCTGTAAAATGGTCTGGGCTGCTGTATGTTAATGTTGACTCAGCTCAGGTATCCACCAATGCTAGCACATGTTACACAGTTTTGGGGGATGAGTAACTAGTCATTTCTACATGGTCTCCCAGGATCACCAAGACCCAGCTACCTCAGCCTGTCTTCTAATCAGTATAAAGGAGGCCAGTGTTACTTCTTCCAGCTTCCCTGGGGCTGCTTTGGCTTTCTGACCCTGGTCCAATGGCTGGTATTTTTGTTCAGGGCATGACTGCCTCCACAGAGTCAGCAACATACCCAAAGGCTGCATGTCTAACTTATCTGTGGCTAGGCTGGCAGCCAGCTGGTCCATCCAGATCTGGCATTGACCTACGTTCAGTGGTCCCCCACCCTGCTCACAGAGGGACCCATTCTTTTTCTCCTTTGCCAGTACAGTTTTTACAGATCTTGCCTTACCATTCTGCTTCTCTTCCACAGCCTGGCCAAGACATCAACAGCATCATGGTTCAGGTGATCTTTAAAGGGGTCTAGAAGAGCTGCCACTGACCAGAATGTGCCAACTGGCCTGTTGCCAGGACCATGTCCTTCATGCATGCCATCAGCAGCTCCTCAGCGGGGCTCTGGTATGCAGTGCAAGCATCATTTTCCATATGCCTATTTCAAGTAGCACAGTCATCGTCTAGATAGTGACTTGCTCCAGCAGGTCACTTGGATTCTCCCAAACCAGGCAAGCTGCTGCCATTGGCCAATTTTTCACAGTCTGTTTACCTGTTTCTGGGACTGTCCTCTGCCTGTCCTATAGAACCTGTCTCATAGAGGAGGTGCTGGCTATGTTGGCTATTTGGGACATCTCTGTGGGCTTAACTGCATGTTATCAGCCCCATTGTCTCACAGTCATAGCAGCCATGCAGGTACTATTTCATCCAACTTCTGCTTTGTTTTTCCAGCTCCTGAAGCTCCAGGGCTATATTGGTCATGTACATTGTGTGCCAGGTAGAGGCAGGCAGCCCTCCCAGTCCTCCTCCCTGGGCTAAGAGTTCCTCTTTTTCCATTTTTTTTGATGAATAGGTGACCTAGCATGCAAAACCAGAGGATTTTCTGGAGGGTTTTCTTGGGCATAAGGACTTATGCTTCTGGAGACATTTCTGGAGGAGTCAGTGCTTCTCATACCTCTCAACATGAGCTCCACAGCGATTGGTCGTTACTCAAGGTCTTTCTCTATCTCCTGCAGCTGGTATACTTGCCAAACAAGATCATCTGCCCCTTTATTTACCCAACAGAAGAGAGTGAGAAACAGCCAAGCCACCCACCAAACTGTTTCAAGGTGAAGGGGAGAAATTCTTCTGTCCATCACTTCTGAGACTTGTAAGACATTCCCAGGCTCCAAACAGACTTTTCCCCAGTCCTCCAGGGTCTTCCAAGCAGCCAAGAAGGTGGCTACAGATAGACATGGTAAGGCCAGAGTCACTTATCAGCCATTCCCTGGGGCTCACCCCAATCTTTGGGGGCTGCTTCCACAGCCTCCTGGGACTACTCACCTCAATGCCCTGTCTACGATGCCAGTTTGAGCCTACTCGGGGTTCAAGAGAGATTTTCATGGATGAGATCTCAGGGTCAAAGAACACACATGTGCAAGACATCAGCAACAGCAGCTGACTGCATGAAGCAGAGCAAAGAGCCAGAGCACAAGACAGCTTCCTGTATCTCTATTGCATAATTCTTCTACAGGTTGTTATCTCATGTTTACATTTTTACATAGTACTGTAACCAGTACATGTATGTTGCTTGTGCTAAGTTATGGCTACATAACTGTAGCCTGCACTAGATAAGCAGGGCCACATCCTCAGGTGTCTACAGACACCCCTGAGCTTTGAAGCAGTCTGAGTGGTTCCTCATACCAATCCAATCAGTGGACTGATCCAGCAATTACCCACCCTTAACTCCAGCACTCTTAATAGTAGTTGTGCACCATGAATCAGTCATACACTCTAGGTTCTGTAACCTCTGAAAAGCCTTTCCCTGACGGCTTGAGGCTTTGGGGGGAATATGCAGACACAATCCATAATACTATCACACACAATTATAGGAAGCTTAAGAACTCCTCACTAGCATGTTCAATCCTCAACACAACACAACAGCAAATATCTCTTCACACTGCCTCCTTTCAGATCTTGCTCCTATCTTTACTTCTCTTCCTCTTTTGTCCTTTAACCACCTATGATCTCCTGTTCATCCTTTGCAGCCTTTGATATGTCCCCTTTCCAGTCCTCACCTCCGCCACCATCTATTTACTATGCCCGACCATTTCCTTTGCAATCAAGTTCCGCAGCTCCTTTAGGTTCCATCAGAGGCTTTTGAAGAACTCAGGAGACTTCCACATGCTATCACCTGAGGCCAACAAGAAAAAGAGGAATTGATAACAGACTGGATATTTTATCTACTCAGACAAGTCTTGAATACACACAGATAGCTACTTGATGTCCTCCCAGTGTCTTTCCCTAAAATGCAGTTCATAGCCTAGGAAATCTTAACAGTCTCCTTTAAAAATACTGGCAAAAAGTATTTTCTCTCATATTAAATAGGTAACCTCAATTTTCTTCTGCCAGAAACACAATTTGGAAAAGAGTAGAAAATGGAGCAAAAAATGAGAAGCAACTCTTAAAAAGTCTTGCATAGCTCAAGTCTGCTGGTGATGTTTGTCTTACTATTTTAATGCCTGAATCATGGCTGAAATTTAAAAAATAAAAACATAGAACTTTTTGCATGTGTTTATATAGTACAGTATAGTATATAAATGACATTTCCCTCCCCCCAGACAGTATTATCAAATTCACTTATAAAATCCCTTAAAGGAGTTCTATCCTAATGAGATTAAAAAGAAATAATTTCTTTAACAGGTAATGCAAAGAGCTCAATATTCCCGCACCGGGGATTGAACTCACAACCTCGCGCCTGCCAGAGCAGGCGCTTAAGGCACTGAGCCAAACTCCCGGCCCTAATAATTTCTTATATAAAGTAAGTCTTCCTGAATTCTCATAACTACAGAAACCAGCTAAAAGATTTTTCAGATTTACATAGGTTGGGAAAGTCTTCATAAATAATCCTAGCTTGCTGTTATTGACTTAATGCAATCAGATATATATTTTGAGTTATCAGCATTAAATATAAAATGAGCATACTTTTTTATTCCACTTGAGTTTCTGGTTAAAAAAGATTAAAAATTGTTAACAGGAAAATAATTGAGACAATAGCTTTACATAATGTTATACCTGGCTTAAAATAAGTTTCTAAAATATTTTTGTTAACTTGCAATTCAAAAAATTTGGAATTATGGTAAGTAATAAATAATCAATAAAATAAGGGTTAGTTAATGAACTACTGAAATATACATTGTTAAGTGATGTTTCCTTTTAACTTGTTTATGTAAATATACTTGAGTCTATTTATAAACATGTTCTTTTTGCAATATTAAAAATTTATATTACAAAACAGCAAATACCTATAAAAAAAGGGAGGTGATATATTAATAAAATTTGCCACAGACTATTAGTATGTGACAGACAGTTCATAGTCATCAACTTTCTGTTTTACTCAGGTCACATAAATTTATAAATTTACTTTGGGGTTTTTTCTGTAAAAGAAGGATGACACATGGTTAAATGTTATGCTCAATATATAAAGACATAACTACTAAAAGTAACAAGTGAAGTTGGGAGTGGTGGCACATGCTTGTAATCCCATCACTTGGAAACTGAGGCAGCCTGGGAAATTCAGAAGCTTAGCAAGATCAGCTCTCAAAATTAAAAAACAAAGCAAAACAAAACAGAACAAAATCCAAAAACATAATAATAAAATACGAAGGGTTGGGGTGTTAGCTCAGTATAAAGCCCCTGGGTTCAATTCCCAGTAGTGGAAAAAAATGATAAGTAAAACAACTCTACATGCAAAGTATATAAAGAAAGTAGGATATATTTTTCAATAAGGAAAACTATACAAGATGTGAAAGATGTGTTTCTATGATTTTATTATAGAGTGACTGATTATTTCAAAATGAGACACAGAAAAATAAACAAAAACTAAAACCAACTCTAAATAGATAGTTGTAGAAAGTTTGTAGAAAAAAATCAATTTTATGAGTAGGTCAATCTGGCTAAGAGTGAATACATTTATTTATGAGGTTTTCGGAAATGAAGTTTGATACAAAAGTATAATTATGCAAAACTGGAATGTAACTTTCCCTTTGTCAAATGACTGCTTTCTTGGATTATTGCTGCTATGGTTTGTGTCTTAGTATTCTCTGAAAGCCTGATGCAGTCACAATAGGGCTTTTTCAGAGGTGGCTAGATCTAGTGTGTGATGTTGGGATTAATGGTGTGTGACTACCAAATTAGTACACTGATTGGTTTGGCACCACCCTAATCCCAGTAGCCTAAAGTATAAAAGGGGCAGTAAGAAGCTGTCAAGGCCCCTTTGCTTGTTGCTTTGCTACCTTCTCACCACCACAAACTGTTCATTCTCTGCCACGCCACCCTGCCTTGGAGTCAGCAGATTATGTACTGAAACCTCTATAAACCGTGAGCTAAATAAACCTTTCCTCTTTTAACTTTGGGTGTCAGGTATTTTGTCTCAGCAACAAGAGAAAAATAACTAGGACAATTGATTTACTTTTAATAGAAAGTTGTTTTTTTTTTTTTTTTTTTTTTTTAGATTTCAAGTAACCTACTCAAGAAACAAACTTTCTGGGCCTTTTCAGAAACTTTTTATATGCTTTTTGTTCACCTTTATAATGTCCTTGATTGCTTGAGAAAACTGAGATTTTGCACTTTTAAAAGAGCTGACTCCTTATAACATTTTTGACAATCATGCATTCCTAAATTCAAATCTTAAATATCTTTTTGTCCTCAAGCTAATACTGAGGTTTTCCAGAAAGTCTCTGAAAAAAGTCTCAAATGACTTGTTCTTTCATCTTGAGAGAAGAGAGGTGTTAAAAATAATCTGATATATTTGATATATTAAATTTCATAAAAAGGCATTGTCATATATGGAAGACATAATTAACTTTCTTTAGGGTAAATATTATTAACATAAATACTGCAGAAATTGTATGCAATTCCTAGAAGCATATCAATGACCTTCCCATGAATGTCACAATTCTATTAATCATAATTTCAGTTATTATTTTAAAATGTTTGCCACAGAAATATCCAAATACTTTCATCAATTTTGTCTTTTTTTATAATGATCTCGCATTATGTTTTCTTTTTAAAGAAATTTTAGGTTCACAGTGAAATAAGAAGGTACAATTTCCCTTATGCCCTTTATTCCAAAACATGTATAGTTAACCTTCTCTTTATTAACACTTCCCACCAGAGTAGTACAAATGTTATTAAGAAACCTATACTGACATAACATAATGTATCGTTTTGTGTCATTGCTGAGACAAAATACCCAGCACTTAGAATGAAGGAAGAAAATGTTTATTTAGCTTACAATTTATGGAAGTTTCGCTTTATGCTCAACTGACTCCAAGGCAGGGTGGCATGGCTGAGGAGCAACTGTTCATGGTGACTGTGACAAATACAAAAAGCAACAAGACAAATACAAAAAGCAACAAGAGGGAGCCCAGCGGCACAGGCACCGACCAGGACGCATGTAAGCTGCCCTCCGGGTGCCTGACCTCAGGACCCTGGAGGAGAACCAGAACGACCCCATGTGGGGCCCAGCCCGCTGGTGCCCAGCAGCACCAGCGCGCGGGCTTATAATCACGGACAAACACATCCCACCTCCTGTCAGCAACTTGGAGGTCTTGCTAAACCGACAACAACCAAGGAATATCAAGCAACTATTTGCTAGTATTATTCTGTAGATTTTGCAGGCCTCCAGTCAGCAACCTGAGCATCTCTTTGGAAGGTGACAGTAGGCAATGTAGCAAGTATGGGGGATTCTCTTCTGTCTTGTCTTTAAGGCCCAATATGGTTCTCTCTGTTTTGCTTTACTCTGATCATTATTATTACTAATAAAAAAAAATGAAAGAAAAAAAAGCAACAAAAGCAGAAGTGCAAAAGGGGATGAATGTGCGAGAAGACTCTTTCTGTCCCTTATATTGTATGTAGGCCATACTCACTTGGGTGTAGCACTTACACCTATAATCCCTGCACTGGACCATGAATCAGCCATGAACATTAGAAGCCTGCCCGCATGATAGCATGAGGCCTTAGGGGACACCCAGACACAAACCATAATGTATAATCATGCAAAGTCCATAGTTTCCATTAAGATTCATTTCTGGTACTGTGTGATTTATGGGGTTGCACAAATGTGTGACATATATCCATCATTACAGTATGATACAAAGTTTATTCTTTCTGCTAAAACTTCTTTGCTCTCTTCCCAGTCAGTCCTGTCTTTGGCCCACTGCTAGCAACCACTGATCTTTTTGTTATCACTGTATTTCAGAGTGTTAGACAGTGGAGATTACAAAATATGCAGTCTTTTTTGAATTGGCTTCTTTTATTTAGCAATACGCATTTAAGTTGCCTTCACATCTTTTTGTGGCTTGATAGCTTGTTTCTTTTTAGCACCGAGCATGCCATTTTTTGCACGTAACAGTTTATTTGTCCATTCATCTACCAGAGGACATTTTATGACACTTACGAAAAATGCCAGTATAACTGTTCATGTTAATGTGGGTATAAGTTTCAGTTCCTTGAGTGTCAAAAGCATGATTAGTTGGCATGTATGGTAAGAGTAGGCATATTAGTGTTATGTGGTTGTGACAGAACACCTGATAAAATAACTTTATTTATTTTGGTTTGCCATTTCAGAGATTTTGATCTGTGATTGGGCAAATCTGGTGCCTTAGGCCTGTGGCAAGGCAGAAACAACATGGTGGAGGAAAGCTCTTCCCCTGATCATGGCAGGGGAGCAGAGAGAGAAAGTGAAAGAGGAAAGGGCCGAGGACAAGACACACCCTTCCAGGTAACCCCTCCAGTGACTTACCTCTTCTCAGCCTGCTCAGCAATGAAGTCACCAGTAGGTTAACGCCCTCAGGATCCAGTTCCTTTCCAAAAGCTCACCTCTGAACACATGTGCCTTTGGGGGAATGTGTTTGGTCCAAATCTAACAGTTTGTTCACTTTTGTGAAAAATTTTAAAATTATCTTTCAGAGGGTCTGTGCCATTCACATTCCCATCAGCAATCAATTGAAGTTCCTGTCATTGTACTCCATCATTGGCACTCTGTTTTTAGTGTTGCGGATTCATTCTATTTGGTGTGTTGTGTTAGCTCATGGTAGTTTTAATTTGTATTAATTTTATGACGCATGTGTAAACCATAATTTCATGTGCTTATTTTTCATCTGTTTATCCTCTTTGATGAGGAGTCCATTAAGGTATTTGACTATTTTTCATTTTCCTTGCTTTGTTTACTTACTGTTGATTTTTTGTGTATGTGTGTAGTTCTGGGGATTAAACACAGGGCCTTTGCATAGAACTGCATCCACAGCCCTTTTAATTTTTTTATTTTGAGGCAAATTCTCACCAGATATCTAAGTTGTTCAATCTGGGCTTCAATTTGAGATCTTCCCACCTTAACTTTCTTAGGTAGCTGAGATTATAGGCATGTACCATGACACCCAGGTTTATTGTTGAGTTTTGAGTCTTTTGTATGTTTTGTGTAACAATTCTTTCTCAGACACATCTTTTGCAAACATTGTCTTTTTGCTGCCTGTTTTATCTATTCTCTTCATCGTATATTCCATGGAGCATACTATTTCAAATTTAATGAAGTTCAACTTTTAAAATATTTCTTACATGAATTTTGCTTTTCATGTTGTCTCAGTGACTTTGCTTGTTGCTTAGACAAAATATCCGACCCAATTTAAAGAAGGAAAGGTGTATTGCGGTTTATAGTTTGTAGATGTTTCATTTAATAGTTGGCTGGCTACAAAGCAGGGTGGCATGGCAGAGGAAAAATAATTCATGGGAGGCAGAAGGCAGCAAAGTAGCGAAGTAGTAAAGCAGAAAGCAGCAAATGATAAGCAACAATAGCAGCCCTCTTTCTGTCCCTTATGTTCAATCCAGGTACCCACTCTTAGGGCAGGTAGCTCTCAAGTCCAGGAAGGGATACCCTTAATCCTAGTACTGCACCATGAATCAGTCCCAGCTTCACACACTCTAGATCCAGCCACTTCTGAACAGCTTTACCTATGACTTCATGAGGCTTTGATGGGATATCGAGACACAAGTCATAATACATGTTGTATCTCAATAATCATCATAACACAAAAGATAATTCAGATTTTTTCTATGTTATCTTCTAGTAATTTTATTGTTTTCATTTGACATTTAGGTCCATGATCCATTTTCAGTTAATTTTTGAGAAGGGTAATGTCTATATCTAGATTCTGGGGTTTTTTGGACATGGATGTTTAGTTTTCTAGCACTACATTTGTTCTATTTCATTACCTTTCCTCTATTTTCAAAGACTAGCTGATTAACTGGATATATTTCTGGGCTTTCTATTTTTTTCCATTAATCTATTTTTCTAATTCTTTCACCAATGTACACTACCTTGATTACAGTAGCTTGATAGTAGGTCTTGAAGTTGTGCTCTGTCTGTCTTCCACTATTTTTGCTGTCTTTCAATACTATGTTAGCTATTCTGGGCCTTTTGCTTCTCTGTGAAAAATTTAGAATGTGTTTGTCAATATCAACAAAATTATTTGTTAGAATTTTTGTTGGAGTTGAATTGAATATACAGATCCAGTTGAGAAGAACTTATATCTTGACAGTATTAAGACTTTCTATCCATGAACATATAACTCAATTTATTATTTCTTACTTCAGTTTTTCATTAAAATTTTATAATTTTCATCATATAGATCTTATACATATTTTGTTAGATTTATACTTAAACATTTAATTTTGGAAGTTTTGATGTAAATGATATGTCATTAATTTCAAATTGTACTTGTTTATTTCTGGTATATAACAAAGTGAACTTTGTATATTAACCTTTTATCCTACAAACTCACCATAATTGCTTCTTAGTTAAAGGACTTTTTTTCCCTTGTGTTGGTTGTTGTTGACTGTTGAATTTTCTTCATAGATAGTCATGTCATCTGCAAAAAAAACTGTTTTATTACTTTCTGATCTATATGCAGCCTTTCTTTTTTTTTCTTGTATTCTTGCATTAACTAGGGACTTCTCAGTATGATATTATGAGAGAGAAGACATTTTTGCCTTATTCCTGATTGTAATGGTAATGTTTCTACGTTCTCAACATTAGCTGATGGTTTTCATAAATGTTGCTTATTAAGTTGAGAAAATTCTCCTTTATTCTTAGCTTTTTGAAAGATTTTTTGGCATTTATGCATGTTGGCTTTTATCATATATTGAAACAGTCATGTGATATTTGTTTTTCAGCCTACTGATATTATGTATAACACTAATACTCTAAATATGAATATTAAATCAAGTTTGCATATCTGAGAGAAATCTCACTAGTTTCTGTGCCTAATTATTATTATTAATATTATTTTTTATTTAAGAGAGAAAAAGACACATATAAGAAAGACAAAAATCAAAAGAGATAAGCAACTAGAGTAAATGCACAACAGTAACATTATAGGTTTACAAAACAGGATGATAGAAACTTGACAATGGTTGCAATATTGCATATCGTTATCTTCAAAATGGTTGTTTACATTAACAGATATGGACATGTAAAATTGATCTAATCATATAAGTATTAACTGTTCTTTCTCAATAACTAATACATTCTGCAGCATATTTGTTTTAGTTATCTTACATATACATATATACAGATTTATATCTTTTCCTTTTCCCTTCCCTCTTTCCCCTTTTTCTTTTCCCAATTTCTTTTGTTCTTCGAGCTGTTTCTTACCCTTACAAAGTATTTATTATAGATTTTGGATCATATATACCTTTTTAGTTTTTTACACTAGGGAGACAATATGGTACTTACACATGTGGGTTTGATTTATCTCACTTATGAGTATGGTCTCAAGTCGTGACCATTTACTTATAAAAGTCTCAGTGCAATCTTTCTTAATAGCTGAGTAGTACTCCATTGTATAGAAATACCGCATCTTATTTATCCATTCTTTGATTGATGGGCACTTGGGTTGTTTCCAAGATCTGGCTATTACAAATTGTGTTGCTATAAACATGGGTGCACAGATATCACTGTGGTATGATGTTTTCAATTCTTGTGGGAAAGTGCCCAGAAGTGGGATAGCTGGGTTAAATGGGATCTCTAATCCTAGCTTCTTGAAGAATCTCCACACTGACTTCCATAGTGGTTGCACCAGTCAACACTCCCACCAACAGTAGAGAAGAGTTCCTTTTCCCCCACAGCCCCTCCAGCATTTGTGATTGCTTGATTTTTTAATCTTGGCCATTCTTTCTGGAGTGAGATGGAATCTCAGCGTTGTTTTAATTTGCATTTCTCGAATGACCATTGATGTGGAACATTTTTTTCCTATATTTATTTGCCATTTGTATTTCTTTCTCTGAGAAGTGTGTATTCATCTCAGATGCCCATTTTTGGATTGGGTCCTTGAATTTTAGGGGTCTGATTTCTTTTAAAACTTTATATATTTTTGATAGAAGTCCTTTGTCTGATGGACAATTGACTAAGATATTTTCCCAGTTCGTGGGTTTTCTTTTCACTCTGTTGGAGATTTCCTTTGACATGAAAAAACTTTTTAGTAAGATGTGATCCCAGTTGTTGATTCTGGGAAGTGTTTCCTGTGCAATTTGATTTTTGTTCATGAACTCTCTGCCTACTCCTATGTCATCAAAATTTTTACCTACTTGTCTTCCAGCAAATTTAGTGTCTCTGTTTTAATATTCAGATCTTTGAAACCTTTTGACTTTATTTTAGGTCATGGTGATAGACATGGATCTAGTTTTAGTTTACAGCATATAGAAAGCCAGTTCTTCCAGCACCATTTGTTAAAGAGGCTATCTTTCTTCCAATGTACATGTTTGGCCCCTTTGTCAAAGATCAGGTGAATAAGTGTGTTTGTAGTTGTGGTTGTATCTTTTAATCTATTCCATTGATTTTCAGGTCTGTTATGATTCCAGTACCATGCTAATTTTATCACAGTGGCTTTGTAGAATAGTTTCAAGTTGGGGATTGTGATGACTCCTACCTTCCCTTTGTTGCCCAGAATTGCCTTTGCTATTCTAGGTCTTTTCTGGTTCCAGATGAATTTCAGGAATGCTTTCTCTAGCTCTGTGAGGTAGGCAAGTGGTATATTTTGATTGGGATTGCATTAAATCTGTGTAATAATTTTGGGAGAATGGCCATTTTCGTGATGTTTGTTTTTCCTATCCATGAATAGAGAATATCTTTCCATTTTCTGAAATCTTCTTCAGTTTCCTTCTTCAGAGTAATGTAATTTTCACTGTATAGATCTTTTACTTCCTTTGTTAGATTGATTCATAAGTATTTCGTTTTTTTGGATGTTATAGTGAAGGGTGTGGTTTCCCTTGTTTCTCTCTCAGTGACTATGTTGTTTGTGTACAGGAATGCTATTGATTTTTGAGTGTTCACCTTGTATCCAGCAACCTTAGTGAATTTTGTTATTACTTCTAGAAGTCTTCTAATGGATTTTTGGGGGTCTTCTATGTAGAATATCATATCATCTGCAAATAATGATAATTTCACTTCTTCCTTTCCTATCCTTATTCCCTTTATTTTTTTCTCTTGTCTAATTACTCTGGCTAGTATTTCCAGAAGTACATTGAATAGGAGTGGTGATAATGGGCATCCTTGTCTTGTTCCTGATTTTAGGTTGAAAGTTTTCATTTTTCTCCATTTAGTAAGATGTTGGCTGTTGGTTTATGATATATGGCTTTTATCAGGTTGAGGTAGAGACCATCTATTTCGATTTTCTGTAGGGTTTTTTTATCATGAATGGGTGTTGGATTTTATCAAAAGCTTTTTCTGCATCTATTGAGATGATCATGTGGTTCTTGTCTTTGGCCCTGTTGGTATGGCATATTACGTTTATTGATTTGCATATGTTGAACCATGCCTGCATTCCTGGGATGAATCCCACTTGATCATGGTGTAAAATCTTTCTAATAACTTGCTGTATTCTATTTGCCAGTATTTCACTACGGATTTTTGCATCAATGTTCATTAGGGAGATTGGCCTGGAATTTTCTTTTTTGGTTAGGTCTTTCTCTGGTTTTGGTGTTAGGGTAATACTTCTTTCCATGAATGAGTTAGGGAGACTTACTTCCCTTTCAATTTCACTGAAGAGTTTGAGGAGTATTGGCATTAAGTCTTCCCTAAATTTCTGGTAGAATTCAACAGTGAATCCATCAGGGCCCAGGCTTTTCTTTGTTGGTAGTTTCCTGATTACATTTTCAATTTCATTAGCTGAAATTGTGTTATTCAGCAGCTTTACATCTTCTTGATTCAGCTTTGATAATTCATAGGTTTCTAGGACTCTGTCCATTTCTTCTGTGCTATTGAATCTATGTGAGTAAAGGTTTTCGAAGTGGGTGTTGATGATCTTCTGTATTTCCACAGGGTCAATAGTGATTTCACCCTTTTCATTTCTTATTGCATGAATCTGAGCTTTTTCTTTCCTCTTCTTGATAAGGTTGGCTAGGGGTTTATCAATTTTATTTACTCTTTGAAAGAACCAACTCTTCGATTCATTAATTCTTTGTATTGTTTTCTTAGTTTCAATTGCATCAATTTCTGCTCTAATCTTAATAATTTCCTCCCTTCTTTAGGCTTTGGACGTGACTTGCTGTTCTTTTTCTAGAAGTTTGAGGTGCAGCATTAGGTTGTTTATGTGTGTTCTTTCCATTTTTCTGACATGGGAGTTTAGTGCTATAAATTTCCCTCTGAGGACTGCTTTCATTGTGTCCCACAGGTTCCGGTAATTTGTATTTCCATTTTGATTCAATGTAGATATTGTTTAATTACTTCTTTAATTTCTTCTGTGACCCATTGATTGGTTAGGAGAGTATTATTTAATTTCCATGTGTTTATGTGGTTGTTGTAGGTTTTTTGTTATTCATTTCCAATATTACTGAGCTATGGTTATATAATATGCATGGAATTATTTCAGTTCCTTTGTATTCACTTAAGCATGTTTTGTGGACCAGTATATGATGTATTTTAGAGAATGACCCATGTGCAGCTGAGAAGAATGTGTATTCTGATGTTGATGGGTGGAGCACTTGGTACACATCTACTGGGTCCATTTGTTCACAAGTTTGATTCAGTTCTGTTATTTCTTTGCTGATTTTTTGTTTGGCTGGTCTGTCTCTCTGTGACAGTGGGGTGTTAAGGTCCCCTGTTATAACTGTAGTATTGTTTATTTGGTTTTTCATGTCTATTAAGAATTGTCTTACATAGTTGGGTGCTCCCATATTTGGTGCATATATATTTATGATTATAATCTCTTCCTTTTGAAGTTTTTCCCTAACAAGTATGTAGTGACTTTATTTATCTCTTTTGATAATTTTCAGTTTGAAGTTCATATTGTCTGCAAACATAATAGCTATCCTTGCTTTTTTCTGAGTTCCTGTTTCATGGAGTATTTTTTTCCAGGCTTTGATTTTTAGTCTGTGAATTTCCTTTTGAGTGAAATGTGTTTCTTGTACGCAGTATATTGTTGAGTTTTGTTTCTTAACCCACTCTGCTAGTCTGTTTCTTTTTCTTTTTTTTTTTTTTTTGCGGCACCGGGATTGAACTCACAACCTCGCGCCTGCCAGGGCAGGCGCTTAAGGCACTGAGCCAAACTCCCAGCCCGCGTTTTTTTTTGTGAGGCAGGGTCGCACTACGTAGCTCAGGCCGGCCTTGTGCTTGCGTTGTAGCCCAAGCCGGCCTCGAACCCACAACGCTCCGCCTACCTCAGCCTCTCGAGTGCTGGGATTAAAGGCGTGCGCCACCATGCCAGGCTGTCTGTTTTATTGGTGAGTTGAGAACATTAAAATTGATTGATATAAGTGATATGTACTGGCTCATCCCTGTCATGATATCTTTCTGTTGCTGGTTTTCTACATTTTCTGTTTAATTACTTGCCCTGCTTAGCGGTTTCCTTTTGTTGTTGTTCTTAAGATTGTAGCTATCTTTGTCTCTTTCTAGAGTGTCTTTCAGTACTCTTTGTAGTGTTGGTTTGGTGGCCATAAATTTCTTCAGTTCTTCTTTGTCATGAAAGTATCTTATTTCTCCAACAATTTTTAGGGATATTTTGCAGGGCACATCAATCTGGGTTGAAAGTTGTTTTCTTTCAGGATTTGAAATACTTCACTCCAAGCTCTTCTTAACTGAAAGTTTTGTGTTGAGAAGTCTGCCATGATTCTGATAGGCTTTCCTTCATATGTGATCTGTTTCTTTTCTCTGACAGCTTTTAGTATTTTGTTCTTGTGCTGTATTTCTAATACCCTTATTATTATATGTCTGGGTGAGGATTTATTTTGGTTATGGTTAATTGGGGTTCTGTATGCCTCAGTTACCGGTATTTCAGATTCTCTTCCCATGTTTAGAAAGTTTTCTGCTGTTATTTCTGTGAATATTCTTCACAGGTCATTAGTATTGACCCCTGCTTTTTCATTAATGCCTATTATTCTTATGTTATTTCTCTTGGCATCATCTTGCAGCTGTTGAATTGTTGTTTCTTGGTTCCTTACTATTTTTAAGAGATCTTTTCTTTCATGGCCATAAGCTCCCATGCTGTCTTCAAGATCTGAGATTCTATCTTCAGCTTCATTCAAGTGGTTTTTCCAACTTTTCATGGAATTTTTCATTTCCTTTTAAATCTATTTCATGCATTCTGTTTGTGTCTTATATTGTTCATTCAAAATTTCCCTTATTTTCTTATGTTTTTCTATTTTTTATCTTGCTCTTCTTTAGATACACACATTTCTTTCATAATGATTGTCATTTCTTTTTAGCTGAGAGATTATTTCTGATTTGAGTTTCTCTATAGCTTCATTGAGCTGTTTCTTTATGCATTTGCTATCATTTCAGAAAGTTCAATTGTGTGACTCCCAGTGTCTTTCATTTCAGTGTCTCTTAGGTTTGTTTTCGGTGGGCTGGGGCATTGAGACTGCCTCTTGGTCTTTTGTTTTGTCATTTTGTTCTGGGAACTGTGTGGCTCTGTGTCCTCGGTACTGACTGGGTGTTCCCCTGGTGGGTTGCGCTGAGTTGTGCGACCGGGTAGAGCTGGATCCTCTGGGCAGCTAGTGAGGGCACACTCCCAGAGTGTGCTGCTGAAGCCTCTGCCTTACTGGATGGGGGCCGAGACCTCCGGGACTCAGGCAGCTAGGTGGGGCATACCCCAGAATGTGGCACCACCCAGACCCTGAGTCTGGCTGCAAGGAGTTCAGCACTTCTGGAGTGCCAGGCAAGCCTGGGCAAGTCCCAGGCCTACAGTGCTGGGGCCTTGCTCCTGGATGGGTAGGCCCTCAACCTCTAGGACCAACCGTGCCGGCTGCTCCACTGAAAAATGGCGCTTGCTCCCTGTGCTCTGATGGGCAGAACCCCAGCTCTCCAAGGCCCTGCAACTATGCTGGCCAGTCCCTGATGAACAGCTCTGGGGTCCTGGACTGGGCTGGGCTCAGTACCTCTGTGTCCTAAGAGGCTGGCCGGGCGTTCCCTTGGTGGGTTGTGCTGAGTCGTGGGACCAGGTAGAGCTGGATCCTGTGTGCAGCTAGTGAAAACACACTCAGAGTGTGCTGGTGGAGCCTCCGCCTTACTGGGTGGGGGCTGAGACCTCCTGGACCCAGGCAGCTAGGCAGAGTGTACCCCAGAGTGTGGCACCACCCGGACCCTGATTCCAAGTTTACTATGAAATAACACGATAGCACTTTAGGGTCTGGGGGTTTAGCTCAGTGGTACAAGCACCCACCTGGCAAGTGTGAGGTCGTGAGTTTGATCCCTGGTACCAAAAAAAAAAAAAAAAAAAGTACAGATATAGAATTTTTTGCTTTTTTATTAGCTTAAAATTAAAAACCATAATTCCTTCCCCTCATCCCTGTATCTTTGCTGCCATTCACTTGTATGTAAGCACACATACACTATTTACAAAAGCATATAGAATTGGACACTAATGATCAATGTTATTTTTAATAAACATCTGTTAAATCAATTAAGGGTAAAAAAATACTTTTTTATTTTACCTTCACTTATGTCTTCTTCCATGGTGTGTATGTGTATCAGTTTTCTGATCTATCTCATGTACCCTTTCTCTAGTGAACTTCTGACATTTCTACAAGGCAAGAATGTTGACAGCGAAATACCTCGGTTTGCCTGACAGAATCTTTGTTTCCCTTTCATTCTTGAAGGATTTCATGGGATATGGAAATTTAAGTTAATTTTTTTCCTCTCACTACTTTAAATCACTACATTCTTTTTGCTTGTGCAATTTCTGAGAAGTCAGATGTCATTTTCATCTTTGGACCTCTATATGTAATACAAATTTTTTCCTCTGTCTTCTTTCAAAATACTTTTATCTTTGTTTTTCTGCAGTTTGAAAATAGGATAAGGTACACTTTTACTTTAGTTTTACTTCATCCTATTTGGAATTCTCTGAGATTTCTGAATCTGTGATTTGTTATATGACATTTGACTTAGAGAAATTCCAAGTTATTGTTTTTTCAAATATGCTGCTCATTTCTCTTTGATCTACCTCTGATTGTCCTATTGCACATATTTGCACTTTTTATTATACTCATCCTACAGTTCTTAGATATTGTGTTTGATTATTTTAGTCTTTGTTCTCTTTGCTTTTTAGCTTTGGAGATTTTTATGGTTATATCTTCAATTTCATATGTTGTGTTCTCGACCACTTCCATTATACCAAGCCTTTCAGCAGCATTATTAATTTCTTTCACAGTCTTTTTGATGTGCAGCATTTCTCCCCGTTTCTCATTATTTCTCTATTTGAGTACACTGTAAATCTGGTCTTATATGTGTGTATATTCTTCATTAGAGTTCATGGCATATTAATTGGAGTTACTTCTAATTCCTGGCCTTATAATTTCTACATCCCTCCATCTTTAGTTATGATACTTGCTGTCTCTTCAACTTTTTTTTTCCTTTCTATTTTTCCTTTTAGTATTCCCTGTAATATTTTTTTGCTCCTGGACAGAATAGATTAGGTAAAAAATTGCTGTAAATAGGTCTTAGTAGTGTGGTGTGAAGGTGTGAAGAAATGAGAATCATTCTATAGTCTTATGACTAGTCCCATTTTTCTGGACTATGACATTCACAAGTACTTCTTAGACTTCTCCCCTTCAGGTGGTTCAGGATGACTGGAATAGGCTGAGTATTTATTTCCCTGCTATCTGGTGGAAGGCTAGACCTGATGGGGGTTTGAAAATTTTCTGATTTTTTTAGTATTCTGTTTTCCAAATATAAGGAAATATTTTTCCCTTTCTCTTAGGCTTTATATGACTCACAATAATTTAACATCCTGTACATTTGTAAACAAAATGAAAGATTTTTATCCTTTCCTGATCTTTCCAGAATTCAGAGCTTTTATTGAATATTGAAATGCAAGATAGTTATTTGCACAAGTTCGGTGAGAGTCCTTTCTTCTTGTGATACATTATTAGAAACCTTGATTATTTTACCTAGGCTTTTGACTGGAATATTATAGTTGAGAATGATGTGAGTACAATTATATATGATTAGACAATGTTAAAGAATTAAGGTTGACTTCTGAAACCAGTGCTTACAAAGCTGTCTTGGAAAAGACTGGACTGATACTCAATTTAAAGCTGAGTAAAAATGACCAGGCATGGTGACTTGTGCCTCTAATTCCAGCACTCGGGAGTCTGAGGCAGGAGGGTTACCATAAGTTGGAGGCCAGACTGGGCTGTGTAAGTGAGTTCAAGGCCAACCTGCCCTACATGACAAGACCCTGTCTCAAAGCAAGAAAAAAGAAAAAAAAAAAACCTCCCCCCAAACAAGCATACAAACAAAAGCCTAAAACAAAACTAAAAAACCCTCTAAAATAAATAAATAAATGAAATTAAGTAAAAATGGTAATTTCCTAGCTGATCAGGAGCCTTAGGACTTTTTTTAACACCTCAAGAAAATGGAAACTTGCCCAAATCTCTGTTGCTATGTAGGTAAAATATGATTGTGAATTCTTACCTGTGAGGGGCTTTTAAGAGTGTAATCTGGGATTCTTTCTTAAAAGTTCTAGTACGTTAGATGTAAAAATGACTTGCATAGTGAATCACTATTCTTGCTGAACCTATATAAAAAAAAAACAGGTCAGGTTTATTGAAACTGCACTTATTTTCATTGATCAAAATGAGAGGAGAAACTGAGAGACTGTATCCCACCTTTGTATGTGTTCATTGTCTTTGTGCTATTTGTCACCTCTTGGTAAACACTATTTTATTTTATATTATATTTTCCATCTCTAAAGTGAATGCAGTCATTTCTTCCTCTTTTCTCCAACATTTAGTTAAAATTCTCTAAACTAACATTTCAAAATTTTCAAAATGTTCAAAATTCTCCAACCCTCCTGCTGTGGTGCCATTGAAAACTAAAACCTGACTACCCAGATCCTTATTTGAAATATCTAAAGAAGACCTATGAACTGAAGCTAGGTGTTTTCATGCTTTGTCTCAAAAAATAACTATGACTGTATCATTGATGTTTGTGTCATCACCAAAGAATTTGATTTACCTACCAGGAAGCTTACCAAATTGCCTCTTCAATTTGCATTCTGTCATCTAAAGATACTTTCAGCTTAGTTTCTTGAATTCTCATTTGATTCCCCTGCTACCAAGTGTCAATAAATGGTTCATTTGATAATCAAGGGAAAAAGATGGTGGAACAACAAATGAACTTATGTTACACAAAACGAAGTAGGATGTCTTTTTTCCTTGAACAGGATGGGATAAGGTTTGCCAGACTCTTTGGCCAATCTTGGGTCAGCCATCTCCTCCCATTGAAAAACTCTCTCTGTAATAGTTACTTTTTCTTCCTCCCTTGCTCCCTCCTTCCTCCCTCCCTCCCTCCCTCCCTTCTTCCTTTCCTTGCTCCGGGAATTGAACTTAGAACCTTGTGGGTATTAGACAAGTACTCTACCACTGAGGTACCTTCCCAGTTTTGGAAATGGTCATTTAAAAAATTTTTCTTATCTTTTCTAACAAGTGCCATGAAAACTTTTTATTGAGCTGGACAAAGGTTTTTACCTTCCAGCCACTCTAGGGTGGAGTTCCTGCCCCCAAAGCTCTGCCAGGTTATGATTGTACCCTCAGGTGCTATGTCAGTTGGAAATTCTGACTCCAGCATTCTTCTGGGTAGAGGCTCCTACGGTTCCCAACTCTCCAGTTTTGGGTTGAGATTATCTGACTGTTGGAGCCTAGGTGATCCACCACCCTCTTTGAAATTGGGGAGATGGTTCTAATTTTCTCTGAATCACCTTCCTTCATTTTGGAGATAGTGCACATTTGCAGCTGAAAGACTTTATGGCTTGTCTTATAAAATCCAAGACATTTGACAGATCTTTTTTCATTCTGTTCTGTCTCTATCCTCTTCATTGCAAACTGGCTGCATTCCCACTGTGTGGTAATTAGGTCTATAACTCATACCCACACCAAAATCCTTATTAAACGTTCATCTTGCTATACCCTTAGTGTTCTTTTCGGAATGTGCTTCCTCGTTTAACATATTTGAGTAGGCTTAATCTTTTCTAAATCTTTAAATTCTGGTTTGTTTTCAGATAACAACTGCACTTTCAGTTCATTTCTATCTTCTTTGTATTTTCTGCAAGTTGTGAGGAGAAACCAAGTTATTCATTTGACACTTTGCTTAGAATTATCCTCACCCAAATGTCCAATTTCATTATTCACAAGCTCTGTCTTTCACAAAACATTAAAATGTGAACATAATTTAGCTAATTCTTTAGTCATTTTATAGCAAGCATCACTTTTCCTCCAGTTTTCAATAGCATCTTTCTCATTTTTGTCTTAGACTTCATCATAATCAACTTTCCTGTCCATTTTAACTTTCTCTTTATGATTATATATATAGTCACTGGGAAGATGGAGGTTTTCTCTCTACCTTGTTTTTGCCCTCACAGCAGGATCACCGTTTTTTAGCGTGTACCTCTATGTGGTCCCTGTTTGTTACCTATTCACAAGGCTATCTCCACATTTTTAGGTATTGTTACAGCAGCACCTCACTTCTCAGTACTAAATTTTGTCTTAATTCAAGTTGCTACAAGTTACCAGAAACTGGCTTAAACATCTAACATTTACTAATGGTTCTAGGGACTGGAAGTCTGACAGCAGGTAGCAGAATAGGGTCCTTTTCCTGGTTATATTCTGAAGTGAAATTTCCTTGATGAGTGCATACAATGAATGATCTCATGTTTCTCCCTCTTCTTATAAAGGCATAACACTATCATGGGAAACCCCGTTTCCCTAACTACTTCCCAACAATTTAACTCCTAATGGTCATCATGTTAGGATCAGAGCTTTAACATATGGATGAGGGATGCAGACATCCAGTTCATGAAAGTTTATTTTTTTTATTAGTCAGATTTTTCATTGCTGGGACCAAATATATGAGACTTGCAATTTAAAATAGTAGAGGTTTAATTTGGCTCATGGTTCAAGAAGTTTCAGTTCATGATCAGCTAGCTCCAAGGCACAAATATCATTGCAGAGGGCCATGGCAGAGGCAAGATTTTAATCTCATGGTGGCCATAAGCACAGAGACAAGGAAGAGTAAGACAAGAAATACACCTTTCAAAGGCACAGCCCTCATGACCCACCCGTTCTGCTGGGCTCCACATTCTAACAGCACACTCAGGTAGGAACATATCCCTGAATTAATCCACAAATGCATGTAGAAGCCCAGTGATCCATTCAATCACCTTCCAAAAACCACATTACTGAACACATGAGTCTTTTAGGGGACATTTCAGATCTACACCATAACACTTCGCAAACAAAATCATTAGCCTTTCTTTGTTTGTGTTCCAGATTTACTTTTATTTTTTCTTATGTAGAAATAACAAAAATAGGGTTTATTCTGTTCAGAGTAAGGTTTGTATATTTCCTGTTGAGGATTTTGTTGCTTCTTTCTTCCTTGGTCTTAACTCAAATATGAGGGAAAGTCAGGCAATAGGAACTGACCACTACTTACTAATACATTGAATATATGAAGACATATATGTCCTGCTTTGTAATGAGCCTGTGACCACAGACAGTCAAGTCTTGGCCCAGGCTTGAGAATCAGCCTACAAAGGAAGGAGAGCTGACTTGATGACTTTGTACTCACTGCATTAACTTGATTTTGTTTCTACATCAGTGTCTATTAATCTCAGATTTAACAGTTCCTCCTTTCTTTCAAGATCTAGTGTATCCACCGATACAGCTGACACCTCTTTTTCATTTTTTTAGAGTTCCCAAACTTCCAGTAATGAAAGGCAAATAAAAGTTCTAAAATAATTTGGAAACTGATACAGGGTTGCTAATTTCTTACGTTTCCAAATAAGAGCATCAGAAATAAACTCAAGCTTTTATTAATACAACACTTCAAAAGATTTGGAGACCTTAGGTTATAATAAAAAATCATTCTTATAATTTGTTCTTTCAAACTTTCCCCAACATGCACAAATAAACATATTTATGAATAAGTAGGTTTTTTTCCACTTTGCTGTGGGCCTAATAAACTTTTTCATGAATCAACAATAGGGTAATTTACTCTATTCCATCATGATCTGTTTAGTATGATCCTAACTGAGATGGTTTACCTTGCTTTCATCAACTTTAAAAATGTCATGTTTAGGAGAAATTTCAAAGTTGGAATTTAAGTCTGATTTATAACCATAAACCATAGTTCCTAGCACAGTGTTTGGCCACTAGAAGACACTAAGAAAGCTCTTACAGAATAAGTAAATGAGAGTCATGGGCCAAGAGGAGAACCATGAGGCCAACCTTCCCCCATGAGCCAGTGGCAGTTATGGGCAGGGATGAGAACCAAGAAACCAGCTCCCTCCTGTGAGCCAGTGGTAGCCATGAGGGCTGGAAGGAGAACCCAGAAGCCAGCCCCCTCCCGTGAGCCAGTGGCAGTTGTGGGCCAGGAGGAGAACCAAGATGCCAACCCCCTCCCAGTGAGCCAGCTGGTACATGGACTGGGGGACAAGAAGAGCCCCTCTCCCCATGGTAAGCAACCAGCTGATTTGGAAGAACACAGGCTGATATGATAGCTACTGAAGTTAAGATCAACTAATGCTTGTATTGTTTGATTGACTTTGTAGGCCTAAAGCTGGTAGTCTGTCTATATAGAAGATAACAATATGCAATATAGCAACTATGGGAGATTTCCTTTTGTATTGTTTTTGAAATCCAATATTATTCTCACTGTTTTGTTTGGTTCCATTTTATTGTTTTGTTTTATTCTCTTTAAAATGAAATTAAAAAAATGAATGAATGAAGGGCATATGCCTGTTCATTTTCTTTCCCCCAATTCTGCCTGCTTTGTTCAGTAATGACTTGTTGCTTTGATTTATCTGTGGTTATCCTCTGTGACCATTTTAGTGTTCATAAACCAGTTTAAAAGTGGGTCTTTTTTGGGGGTTGAGGGTCGTATTATTTGTTGTTAAATACATCTTCTGTCAGATTCAAGCCTTGCTGTAGGTAATATCCACACTACAGCATCACTTCTGCTTGGCTTACATTCACATTTGTGCTCCAAATTTAGCAGCTAATCTGGGTGTTACTTATTTATATTCTGTCCCAGGTGACTCAAGCTTCAAAATGAATAATCCATTAGAGTAACAGATAACAGTAAATTGCATGATATGGATAAATGCTAAGCTACCTTCCAGCTCACTATGTTTTCATAGAGAATTATAAATCATGAATTAATGTTGTTCTTATTTGAATACTAAATGAACTTTTACAAATTATTTGGTATTTAGCTTTCCAATTTTTTCCCATAGGATAATAATGATGGAAAATTGCTCTAAAATGTTTGAGCCTATTTTTCATTTATTGACATTTTTAACTTATTTTAACCTCAAAGGAATTGACATACATAGTGGATGGTGGTATCTCAGAAAAGAAATAAATAACAGGGTCAGGCTGTGGTGTCCTGACTGGGCTTAAAGTTGTGAAAATCTTTCCTCAGATTCCTAGAGTGCTGGGATTGTAGGTGTGTGCTTCCATGCTTGGCTGCATTTATTTTTAAATTTAAGCAACATGAGAAAGACTTTATTTCCTACCTCCTTGGAAAATGACTGCCTCTAGATACAACTGTAAGCATATACAAAGTAGTTGAAAGTTTTTGATTATGCTAAATACTTTCGAGTCATGTAAGGATTGGAACTAAGCAGAAGTACAGTAAAAGCATTATGAAACAAAGAAGTAAATATTACAGAAACTTAAGTTTTGAACATAAAAGAAACTGGAGGTTGAGTTGAGGGTCTAGGCATTTGGAGGTTGGCAACAGTTTCTAGTGATTACAAGAAGTCAACTCAGTTAGGTAATCACTAATGTGGACTGACATGATATTGTAAAGGTGAGGAAACTAGCCCAGAAAGGTAAATGGCCTCGACCACTAACTTGAGAGATTCAGCTGATTGAAGACTAGAATGCAAGCATGACTAAACACTATGGGTAATGCTTATTCTTCTATACAGTATTTGGGTTTCTACCAAGAAGGATCTATTTTCCGTATACTCCGAGCCCTCTCCCTGCGTTGTTCACATCCCTGCTTACCATATGATTGGTAAGTTGAGCAAAGGCACTGTGTGTGCTCAGGCTGCTATTCCTTTTGCTTCTGTTTCCTATGGGATCTGCCTGCTGTTCAAAGCCTGGTATCTGATGAACTCTTCCATGCTATAAATGTAAATTCCCCATTTCACAGGCCTGTCACTTCAGCATTACCTTGTTCAGGTTTGCAAAGCTGTAAAATCTTGGGTGCAGTGCCAGGCAGCCTGATTTCAATGCACAACTAAGTCATGTTCTCCAATGACTTTATAAAAAAATAAATTGGGCATTTTGATTTTCACCTTTTCAGTCACTCTAAATTTTCAACACAAAGAAGAATACTATTTATTGGACTCCCCACAAACATTGAGATAAATCTGCTGCTTTAAGGAAGGATGATAATACCACCATGTCAGGTGAAGAAAGAAACCCCAGACCTATGGCTCCAAATATATCAGCTGAGGATCAGTAGAAAGGAGCTGTGGCCTTTTTCTTCCACTCCTCACCTCCAGACATCTTCATGGGTCACCGTGTGCTGAGGAAAGATTCCTGCTTAGAAAGGTCTGGACCCACCGAGTGCTCAACCATGGGAGAACACTGTAGTGTGAGTGAAATGGGCAGTCGTGGGTACTTGAAACAAACAAACAAACAAACAAACAAACAACTTTCTTTCTATCTTGGATTTGCCACTGGCTCACATTAAGATTCTAGGAAATTTCATTTCCTTCAGTTGTATCCCTTGCCCAGTGGATATCTTGGAGAATGTCACACTTCCCAACACTGTCTATACCACACAGGGAATGCTAGCCTCACTAATGTGCTATTCAGTTATTGATACCACACAATATTTTGTGATGTTCTGGTTAAAAGCTCAATTAGACAAACCCAAAACTAGACATTTAAAATAAAAAGTTCCAGAAAATGGATAAGAATTGGAAAAAGATAAAGGACCTAGTTTTCCAATTCCATGGTAAGGTAGCTTTAGAGCAACTTCTCAAGATGCTCCCCCAATCATCTTTTTAAAACTCTAAAGTAACAATTAAGTATTTAAATTTACTTTGTAATTTTCTGTGAGTACAGAAGCAATTTATGTGTCTTGGAAAAAAAATTAAAACTAGACACCAGTGTAAAGCGATTAATCATTGATCATATCTCAAAGTATTTTGCAAGACTTCCTGCCGTGCATATACACACTCATTCCACAGGCTCATTCCACACAGACTGTTTTGTAACCTGTTTTCCTTCTGTGACCTAGTTTCAATGCTTATCCTAACAGACAACTCGAGCACATTCTGTGTATCAAGATACAGCTGGAAGTAGGGAGCTGCGGAATTAATGTTTCCTGAAAGAGGCTCAGCCTCGGGTGTTTAACGAAGCCCGCTCATGGTGTGCAGTGACAGGAGAGCTAAGCTCGAGGATCAGACTCGCTCACCAAAGCAAATACCAATTTGGACACGACAGATAAAGGGATGTTATTAGAAGGGCTGCCCTCTCAAAGATAATTAAATCTTTCCAGAGGTTAATCTGGACAACTAATGTAATACCTGGAGGTGAGCAACTTTTCTTTCATTCTCACTGAATAGCTGTCAAACACAAGTGATAAGAAGGTAGAGACGATGAGTGATAACTGGAGTTTGAGGATCCGTGGGGTAGGTTTCAGTGGCGGTGTTGGCACTACTCTGAAACTCCCTTGTCAGCATGAGTGATCTCTTGGTGCACAATCATCAGCTGTTTCCCATTGCCTTCGTTTTCAACATAACAGCACCAGGGAGAGCTCGCAGACCTGACTGCTTCGATACTCTGCCTGTATTGCAGCCACACTGGAGTTAGAAATACTGCCTCAGTCTAACTTTTCATTCCTCTCCAATTCAAATGTCAAAACCCTATCCTCAAGGCAATAATATTGAAAGATGGGCATGTGTAGGAAGTGATTCCTTCCTAGGGGTTGAGCCCTTATGACTGAGATCAGTACCAGTTTTATTTTGCTATAACAAAATACTAAAGGCCAGATGATTTACAAGGAGTTCTTTGGCTCACCTTTTCTGGTGGCTGGAGGATCCGTAAAGCACAGTGCTGGCATCCCAGGGTCTCCTAGCTACACCACAACATGGCAGAGCAGCAGGAAAGGAGCCAGCTACCTGCAGAAGGGACCACATCCATGTGTGTAGTTACTTTATGACAAATAGTTCTGATGAGAATCAATCTAGTCAAATGAGACCTGACTCACTCTTGTGAAAATGTCTGAATCCTCTTCTCCCTTTTTTACTGACCACCTATCACACTTTCCACAGGTAAGCACTATTATTTTTCATGAATTAAAAAAAGAAAACCAATTATACTAGGTTGCACCTTTTTTTATCCTTAGTATTACTTTAGCTATTTGCCTTAATTTTAATCCGTATTGTTTTGTCAAGTGACACTGATTCCTATTGGTAAGTGGTAGAGCTGTAACTCGGGCACACCTTGCTCTTCCTCCTCCATTCTTTCCCTCACTCTCTTTTAACCTGTTGTGTGCCTCTGTTTTATGATAATACCTTGTACAAATTCTATAGTTTTGGCCCTTTTGGTTGTAAGGATGTTTCCTGTTTCACAACTAAGTTTCAGTTTCATGGGTTAGGATTCCTTCCTTAAGTAAGTAAAATCCTGAGTCTCACATCCAATTCAAGGCTTCTTTCCTGCCTCCCACACTTGGGCTCTACCCATACATAAGTCCTGAAGGGTATGATCTCAGCTTCAGTTTTCTTGTATTTCCTCTTTTAGTACTTATCTGTAGGGCAAGCAGATTAGATAAATAGGGAAGAATTCCTTACTCATCTGGTCTTACCACTAGAATTCTCTCTTGGCTGATACTAACTGATGAAGCTTGTGGCAGGTGTGCATATGCTGGTCCTTATAGATGGCTGTGTGGATACCCTCACTTCAAATTTCCCCGATATGTGTGATATGCATGCTGGCTGAAATTATTTGGTTCCCTGACCTTTACCCTGCCTTTCCTCCTGTCCTGCATGGTAACTCTTTTTGGGTTTTAACTTTCTTTCTAGTTATAGAAGGTGAGTAATCAGGTGGTGGTCTCTGTACAATTTCATTAGTTCTGCAGAAACATGTTTCACAGATCCTTGGAATGTATTTACTGTTACCTTTGATTTTTTAAGCAAAATTCTTAGACAAGATGAAAAGTCACACTCAAATATCAAAATTAGTCTTTTAAAATATTTTAAATTAATCTTTGAAGTCAGGTAAAGCTGAGTTCCTCTCTGAGCTCTGCAGTATACTGCTTGGGCATCTTACTATCTCTCTGAGTTTTTGTTTACTCACTTATGAAATAGGAATAATGACAAGTAGCCATATAGGATTGCTGTTAGAATTACCACACAATGCATGATACTTAGTGGGAACTCAATCCTCTATGACTCTTCTGGTGATGTTAATAATTATAGTAAAAGATGTAATATGGCAACCATTGTTGATTTCCTATTATCTTGTTTTAAAGTCCTGTATCACTTCTACTGTTTTGTTTTGATTGACTTTGTTCTGTTTTATTTTGTTTGGTTTCATTCTTTTTTAAAAAGGATGTAAGCATTGAAGAACAATGAAATGAAAAACTTTGAGATGGGAGTAGTGACTTATAAAATATGTTATCAAATTGTTATAAAATAATAGGTGTGATGGAAAATAGAGAAAGCAATAGTTCAGATCCCAAAATAACTACAATTCAGGAGATTCTCCAGGCCTCTACCAGTGGGCGAAGTTAAGGGAAAATTACTGAATTTTTCCTCCTAGAATTAGGGAGCTTCTTATCATATAGCTTGTTTAATTGTTGTTAATATGTAGTCGAACCTTTATAGTTGGATTGAATGACTTTTCTAAAAATGTGGTAAAGAGGTTTTCCATATATTTATAGGAGGAAAACAGTGTAATTGAATTTGCATGTGAATGAGAGAAAGAAACAAAAGGTTGGCAACCATTCAGACAGTGGGTAGCCATCCTTGCTTCAGTTCACAGCATGTCTTAGGATGGAGTTTTGAGTGCTCAGGTCAAGATGGCTCTGTCAGTAGCTCTAATCAACAACTTGAATAGAACTTAGCCAGTGTTAACTCTTTAGTTTTCATTCCACAAGGTAAAAATACTGTTTGAATGGACATTGAAAATTCTTATCTGCCACACATAAAAGATTAGAAAATATTCTGCACATGGAAAAAGACTACAAGAGATTATCTTCAATAACTTTTCTTGCTCTCAATGTATCCCACCCACCTCCTCCAGATGTACTCCTCCTGCCCTAAGATTCACAATAATTTATATACATCTCTAGGCACTTAATTATGGACTGCTTTGTATATTTATTTGAACTTTGCTGGGTCCTTAAAGGCATAGCATTTGTCTTATTCATTTTCTTTGTTGTAGCCTGTATATTCCAGGTCTCACTAACATAGGACAAAAAAAAAAAAGCCAGAGTTTTGTTTTCCCATAGAGAAAAACTTTGTGATTTATTTCATTGTGTCTGTAAAAACAAAGTTGAAAAAAAAATCAACAACCCCAGTTATCCTAGCAGGTTCAGAAAGGAAACCTTTATTAGAAAGGAAAGGAGTGTCTGTATAAGGGAAACTAAGAGCATTAGAGTTCAAGCGTGTTCCTGAGACTTGAGAACCATTCTTGCCCTCTGAAAGAAGTGGTGTATTTGAGACAAGAGTATGCTAAATAGGACAGCAGACCACTTTTCTTTCTTAGCTGAAGTTTAGTGAGGGAGCCTGTCCTTGTATCTATAATCATGGTTTCAAACTCAAGTGCCTTGGCATTCTTACCTATGTTCCTCAACGAATTTATCTGATACATAGTTTTCAAGTATTTGCAGTGTGCTAGTTCTTCATCCTATCTCATCCCTCAGTGCACATGTTATGTACTCTGGCAGTGAGATTTGATTGCACTAAGAGAGGTATAGATCCTATTTTTCTTTTTCAATGTTAAATTTTCACAACTGACAAGGCACCATGGAATAAACATGAGAAATCCTTGGTCTAGTGGTTTATGGTTTGGCTAGGATATACAACATACATCAGCTGTTGAGTTCCATCGATAGACTCTCTCCCTATAGACTGTGGGGTTGAAGGTCACTGAGTGTCTAGCATTAGGTCTGAAGGAGTGTATGTGTGTTGTGTGTGTGTGTGTGTGTGTGTGTGTGTAGTGTTTGTCTTTATTATTCTATTTGGTTTTCGATCCTTTGGACATCAGTCTTTGCTTTCTAAAAAATTACCTTTTATGTTAATTTAGAGGAAAATTGACCTTTTAGAGTGTTCAGTTCTATGAATATCAAAGTATGTAGACTTGTATAATCACTATAATCATGATGTAGAGTAGAATCATTATATCAAATTTCCCACCCTCATGTTTCATGCTATCTTATTCAAGCTAAAGCATTCTTACTTTTATTCCCTGACAACTATGACCTGTTCTCTTTATATATGCAGATTTGTCTTTCTGGAATGTTATAAATGGAATCATGTAGTATGTGCATTTTTGAGATTGGCTTCTTTCACTCAGCAGAGTGCCTTTAAGAATGATCCATGTTGTATCTATCAATAGTTTGCTGCACTCTCTTGTTGAATAGTATTCCATTGGGTATCGGTATAACAGAATGGATTTATTCATCCACTCATCCACAGGTATGTGTATGTTTTTGTCTGAGCACAAATTTTTATTTCCATAAGGTACTAGGAGAAGATAACTGGGTTACACATAAACATGAATTTTATCAGAAACTACCAAACTGTTTTGTAGAGGGTCTGTAGCATATTGTATTTCTTTAAGCAATATATTACATTTCTAATTTCTCTGCATTCTGAACAGCACCTGATACTTTTTATTTTAGCTATTCCATTTAGTGTATAGTGTTGCCTACTCATAGTTTTAATTTGGTTTTCATAAATGTCTAATGATGTTTGGCATCTTATGAGATTACTTGCCTGCTGTGTAGGACCTCTGGTGAAATCTCTTTCTCAATTTTAAATTGAGTTGTTTTCTTTCCATGAAGCTCTATGTTACATATTAACATACAGATCTTCTTTGAATATGTGGTTTGCAAAACCCATCTCTCTCATTGTTACCTTATTTTTTAAGTCTCTTAACTGGCATTTGTCAAGAAAAGTGTTTCTGGCTTTAGCATTCTTTCCTTTTCTGAATTATATTTTTTGCATCATATTTAAAATTTTCTTTACCGAACTTGTCATGAAGATTTTCTCCATGTTTTATTTGAAGAGTTTCATAGTAATATCTCTTAAATTTATATATATGATCAATTTTTCTGTAATTTTTATGTAGGGGATGATATTTGCATCAACTCTCATGTAATGGTTTTATTTTACTTTATTTTATTTTATTTTGTTTTGGTACCGGGAATTGAACTCAGGACCTTGCAATTGCCAGACAGGTGCTTATGCTGCTGAGCTATATCCCCAGCCTCATTTAATGTTTTTTATATGGATTATAATTCAATTGTAATGAAACAAATTTTTTAAAAAGACTTTTTTTAATTGTATTTTCTTTGCTTTAAAAAAAAAAACTAAGTGGGAATATATCCGGGATTTTACTTCTAGGCTAATCTGATCCATGGGTCAGTGTATTTATACTTTCACCAGTTTTACATTGTCATGATTACTGTAGCTTTATTGTATTATCTTAAAACTGAGTAATAGAGTGGTTTCTCCAATTTTATTCATTTCCCTAACTATAGTTCTTTGCCTTCTCATATAAATTTAGAATTACTTTGACCAATTCTATAAATCCTGCTGGGGTTATTATTGGAGTTGCACTAAATTTATAGATCAATGTGGGAAGAGAGAATTGAGATATTTCTGATGCTGAGCCTTCCAATCTAAAAACACAGTATATTTTTAAGTTCTTCTTTATATTCTCACAGCAGTGCTGTGTATTAGTTTTCTTATCTGTATTTTGGTAGATTTGAATCAATTACATATTTCTGGAATCACTGTGAATATGATTGTTTTAAATTTATTTTCCAATTTGCTATTGCTGTTCTATTAACTTTATATTGCTTCTGTACAAAGTGCCACACATTTAGTGTCCCTGAAAAATACAGATTTATTATTTTCTATTCTGTAGGTCATGAGTTCAAGGCAGGTCTTACTGGACCAAAGTAGCTCAGTCAGCAGAACTCTCGTTGCTTCTTGAAGGCTCTGGGGAAGAGTCCTGGCCTTTTCCAGGTTCTTGTTTAACTGCACTTGTTGGCTCATGGCTCCTTTCCTTCATCTTCAAAACCAGCAGTAGCAAGTTGTGTTCTTTCATCTTCCGCCATCCTTACACCCCTCTCTGATCATAGCTGGAACACACTCCCCTGTTTTAAGCAATCATGTTATTAAATTGGGGCCACCTTTACAATCAGTTTGTTTTCCTTATCTGAAGGTCCATCATCTAAACTATAGCCTAGAATTCTTTTTCACATGTGGAGTAACATATTTGTGGGCTTCATTCACTTTACACCATAGTCATGACTCTCCTGGGGAGGCTATTTATCTAGCATAGCTATATGTTGTTGATATTTCTGAGTTGACCTTGAATGTTTGATTTTATTAAAAACATTTATTAGATTTAGGTTTTGTTCTCTTAGATCTGTGAGCTTTTATGCATAGATAATTACCTAATCTGTGAATGAGGAGAGTTTATTCTTTCCTTTTCACTTTGTATAATTCCTTTTCTCTCTGCAAATTTCCCTCTTTCCCTTTCTTCTTTACTTCTGTTCTTTGTTTGCCTTACTGCAATGGCTAGAACCTTGAGTTCAGTGTGAAATAGAAGTCGTGGGAGAGGGCTTATTGTCTCCTTAATCTAGTGGGGAAAGCATTTGGTATTTTACCATTGATGATGATGGTGGCTCTAGATTTTCTCATGCCTAGTTTGAGAGGTTTTTAAAAACTATACAAAGATACTGAATTTTGTCAAATACTTTTTCTGATAAACTGATAGTATAATTTGTTTGCTCTTTAGATATTTGCTGTACAGGATCATATTGATTTAGTTTTGTACATTGAATCAGGGTTGCATTCTCTCAATAAAACCCACTTGGTAGATGGTAGTATGTTATTCTTATATTTGAGTAGAGTTCATATGTTTTGAGGATTTTTATGTCTGTATACGTGAGGGACATTCAACTGTAGTTTTCCCATTTGTATTTCCTTTGGTTTGTGCAGTAGGGTTATCTTGGCCTCATAATATTAACTGATAATTGTCTCTTTTTTTATTTCCTGAAAGTTCATATAGAATTGGTGTCAATTCTTCCTTAAATGTTTGGTAGAATTCTTCAGTAAAATCAAAAGTTCTGGTGGTTATTTTTGTGGGGGATTTTGAATTATGGATGTATTTAACTTAGTAATTGTAAGACTTTTTAGATTACACTTAACCTTAAATGGATTTTTGTAGTTTTTTTTCTTGAAGAATTCTAATTTGCCTATTCTCTTGTCTCTTTTTACTTTTATTGGTACATGTTTGCAGTGCATGATTCAATTCACTGTAGGGAATTGGTACATGGTACATAACACATTTCAATTGTTTCTTCTTTCCATTCACCCCTTTTATTTTTCTAGCATCATGTTCATTCATTTATAAGACCTTATAAAGTTGATTATCATATATGCAAATTAAAAACCAGAATAATAGGCCAAAGAACACATAAAATATGTAAGACTACATACTAAGTAATAGTATATTTTTAGATACATTGCACTGAATTGCAATATTTTATTTCTCTTTTTTCAAATATAAATGGCATATATATGGAAATATCTATCTATCTATTTATTATATATATTTCATATGAGAGGAACCATGAATTATTTAAGATTATCTGAATTACTTCAGTTAACATTGTGGTCTCAAGATGCATCCATGTTCCTACGAATGACACATGTTTATCTTTATTTATGGTAAAGTTGTACTCTATTGTATACAAATACCATACTTTCTTTATCCATGCATCTGTTGATAGGTTGTTTCTAAGATTTAGCTGTTATGAATTGCACTGCTATGAGCATGAATATCCATACACCACTTTAGTATAATGTCTTCAATTTTTTTTGGGAAGATAACTAGAAAGGCAATAGCTGGGTCAAATGGAATTTCTAGTTTTAGTTTTTTGAGGAATTTCCATATTGATTTTCTTAATGGTTCTATCAGTTTACAGTGCCATTAACAATGAAGAAGAGTTCCTTTCTCGCCACTGTTTCATTAGCATTTGTAACTGGTTGATTTCTGAATGATAGCTATTCTTTCTGGAATAGATAGAATGCCAGTGCTGTTTTAATTTACATTTTTCAAATGGCCAGTGATAACTGAACATTTTTTTATGTTTTTATTGGCTGTTTGTATTTCTTCATCTGAGAAGAGTCTATTCACTTCAGATGCCCATTTTAAAGTTGGGTCTTTAAATTTGGGGGTTCTAATTTCTTTTAATTCTATGTATAGTCTAGATATTAATCCTTCAAGGAATAGTAGGTAAATTTTTTCTCATTCTTTAGATTGTCTCTTTCCTCTGTTGGTGATCTCCTTTGCTGTGCAGGAGATTGTGATGTGATCTTATTTATTGATTCTTTGTATTACTTACTGTGCAATCGAGATTTTGTTCAGAAAATCTTTGCCTAAATCTGTATATTCAAGAGTTTTACCTATGCTGTCTTCCAGCAGATTATGTGTTTAGAACTTCTATCCATTTTGATTTTAGTTTAATGCATCATGAAAGATACGGGTCTAAATTCAACCTTTGGCATGCACATAGCCAGCCCTCTCCCCCCATTTGTTAAAGAGGCTATTCTTCCTTTGGTAAAAGGTTTTGGTCCCTTGTGAAAGACAACGTAATGTGTGTGCCTAGATTTTTTTCTCTGTCTTCTATTGTGCTCTATTGATCCTCACATCTGTTTTTTTTTTCCAATATCATGCTGGGCTTTTAAAAAATTTTAATCAGTATAACTTGGTACATAACCTGATGTCTGGGATGGTAATGTCCTCTGCCTTGCCCTTGTGCCCCAGAATTGCTTATGTTATTCTAGGTCTCTTCTGGTTGCATATGAATTTTAGGATTCCTTTCTCTAGTTCTGTAAGGAATGTTAGTAGTATTCTGATAGAGATTGCATTAACTAACAGTTTTGGAAGTATGGTATTTTGACTATATTGGTTCATCTATCCAGGGACACGTGATATAGGGCAAGAAACAAACATTCAGATAAGTAAGGCATATAGAACAACAAATAGCCATGGCCAAAAGAGAACTTCTCCATGCTCCATTATGCTCAGTATTCCAGAAGTCCATCACAGGGACTAGAATCTTAAAAGCTATTAGAAAAAGGCAACAAATTACATAGAAATGTAAACCCATTAGCATTACATCAGACTTCCCTACACAAACCTTAAAGACTGGGAGGTCTTGGAGTAGAATGTTTCGAGCCATAAAAGATATAACTTCCAACCCTTATTTATATATCCTGCAAAGCTTTTCTTTAAAGTTGATAGACAAGTAAGGTATTTCCATGACAAGAAGCAACTCAAGAAGTTAATCACCAAACCAGCAAGGATATCTCAAGGATAGCTTCGAAAGAAACAATGAAATCAAGAATGTCAATAAATACAAAAGAATGAATACACCTGATGAAATGAGCTGGTAATCAAACAGAAAAAATGAAATCAATAACCAGAAAATAATATGACAAGAATTAATCAATACCTCCCAGTAATAACTTTCAATGTGAATGGACTCTATTTCCCCATCAAAAGACACAGAATAGATCAAGAAAGAAAACTCAACAATAAACAACAAAAATAAACATTTTAAAATGCTACAGATTAAAAATTAAAGAATGGAAAACAGTATTTCATGCAATGGGAACCTGGAAAAAAGCAGGAGCTGCTATCATAATTTCAGACAAAGTGGATTTCAAGATAAGACTGATTAGAAGAGACAAAGAAATTCACCACATACTGGTCAAGGGAACAATTAAATAGAAAGAGTTAACAGTTACAAACATATATTCACCAAATACCAGCACACTCAACTTCATAAAACAAAAGCCAATAATGTGAAAATCAGACAAAACCAAATACAACTATGTTGGGGGGCTTCAATACCCCATTTTCACAAATGGATAGGTCAACTACACAGAGAATCAACACAGAAATACCAGAGTTGCACCAATCCTTTGAACAAATGTACTTAATGGATATCGTTTGAGTGTTCCTTCTAATAACAGAATGTACATTCTTCCCAGCAGCACATGGGAGTTTCTTTTTTAAAAAACTAATTAAGTTTATTGGTACATTTTAGGTATACATCCTGATCACATTCATCATGGAGAATTTTTGCCTCTACATGATGTAATTTGATTCTTCTTTTAGTACATTCAAAAGAATTGAAGTTACCTGATGTATATTGTCAAAGTACAGTACACTAAAACTAGAAATCAATGGCAAAAGACACCACAGAAACTATGCATATATACATAGAAATTAATAATATCCTCTTAAATAAATGATGGATCATTGAGGAAATTAGAGACGAAATTAGACAGTTTCTATGAACAAATGATAACTGCAGTATAACATACTAGACTCTATAGAATGCAATGAAAGCAGTCCTAAGAAGACTGAATTCCCACACAAGAAAAATGGATTGAACTCAAGCAAATATTCTAATGATGCACCTCAAAATCCTAGAAAAGCAAGAACAATCCAAATCTACAGCTAATATGAGGAAGGAAATTACAAAAATCAGGGCAAAAATTAATGAAATTGAGGCTAAAAAATACAAAGAATCAATGTATAAAGGGTTTGCTCTTTGAAAGATTACACAAAATAGACACTCCCTAGCCGATCTTATCCAAATAAGGAAAGAAAAGACCCAAACCCTTGCAATTAGAAATGAAAAGGGAGAAATTACAACAGATTCTACTGAAACACAGAAGAATATTGGTAACTACTTTGAGAATGTGTAACTTAATAAAATGGGAAATTCAGAAAAAAATAGGTCAATTCCTAGCTACATATGAACTACCAAACCTGAACCAGTATCAGTCAATGAAATTGAAGAAATAGTAAAGCAAAAGCTACCAACTAAAAAAAGCCCAGGTCCTGATAAACTCACTGCCAAATTGTACAAGAACATTAGGAACCTCTAACACCAATATGCCTCAAACTTTAAAGAAACTGAAAGGGAAGACGTCATAGGAGTTAGTAAAAAGAAACAACTAAGATCTCATCTTATTAAAAAGTTTTTGCACAGCAAAAGTGAAAAGACAGTCCACAGGGTGGGAAAAATTCTTAGCCACTTGTTCTTCAGATGAAGGACTGATATCTAGAACATATAAATAACTGAAAAAATCAGACCTCTAAGTTTAAAGACTCAATCCAAAAATGGGCATCTGAAATGATTAGACACTTTTCAGAAGTGCAAATGATAAATAAATATATGCAAAAATGTTCAGCATCACTGATCATTCCAGAGATACAAATTAAAACAATGCTGAGATTCCGTCTCACCCCATAAATACTGGCTCTCATCAAGATATCAACCAAATGCTGCTGAGACTGGGGAAAAAGGAACCTTTCTTCACTGTTGGTGGGAGTGTAGACTGGTGAAACCACTGTGGAAATTAGTGTGAGATTCTTCAGAAAACTAAAACTAGAGGTTTCATTAACCCAGTTATTCCTCTTCTTGTATCTTCCCAGAAGAATTAAAAGCATCATACCACAGCAATATATGCATGAATATACCCATGTTCATAATATCACCGTTTGTAGCAGTTAAATCTCGGAAACAGCTCAAATGCCCATCACCTGATGAATCAATAAAGATAATGTAGCTTTTTAATACAATGGAGCACCACTCTTCTGTATGGAAGGATAAGTTTGAGACATTTCCAGGTAAATGGATGCCCATTGAGATCATACCCTTAAGTGAAATAAACTGGTCACATCTGTAAATATCACATTGTCTCTCTGGTATGAGAAACTGATACCTTAAATAAGAAACAAAATATATAATAGATATTGTGAAAAAAGGAAGAAATTTTCCAAAAGGAAAGGGAAATTGTTGGGGGGAGGAAGGGAAAAGAGAACCAAAAAAAGAACTACAGGTCATTTTTTTTTTTACTGAACATAGATGCAAAAATTCTCAATAACATACTGGCAAACCAAAGTAAATCATTAAAGAGATCGTACACCACGACTAAGAGAAGCAGGAATGGTCCAGCATATGCAAATAAATAAATGTAATACACCATATCAACAGAAGCAAGGACAAAAATCATGTGATCATCGAAATAGATGCACAAATACATTTGAAAAGTCTAACATTCACTCATGATAAAAACTCTCAGAAAAAAATAGGAATAGATGGCCTTTATCTTAATCTAATAAAAGCCATCTGTTATAAACCAACAACATCGTACTAAAAATAGAGAAGCTGAAAATTTTGCCTCTTAAATCAGGAACAAGACAAGGATGTCTACTATCTCAACTTCTGTTCAATATAGTTCTTGAAACATTAACAGGAGCAGTAAGACAAGAAAAGAAATAAAAGGGATTTAGATAGGGAAGGAAGAAGTTAAGTTACCGTTATTTGTTGATGGCATGATTCTCTACATAAAGGTTCCCAAAAATTGCACCAAAAACTCCTAGACCTCATATCCAAATTCATAGCAAGATACGCGGTATAGCAAGATACAAGGCATAGCAAAATACATGATAAACACTCAAAAATTAATAGCATTTCTGTACAACAGTAACAAACTTACAGAGAGGGAAAGTAGAGGAACAATACTTTGCAAAATAGCATCAAGCAAAATGAAATAGTTAAGAATTAACCATTGTGAAAGACTTCTACAGTGAAAAGTGTAGTACTCTGTAAAAGGAGACTGAAGAGGATATCAGAAAGTGGAAAGACATCCGTCTTAATGTCTGCAATAATAACTTTTGTATCTCTGATATCGACACTTTGTGCCTTTTCTCCTTTTATTTTTTCAGTCTTGCTAAAAGTTTATCAACTTTGCTATTTTCCAAGAACTGGTTTTTAGATTCACTTATTTCTGTCTTTTTGTTGTTTTTCTGGTTTCAAATTTCATTGATTTTTTTTCCCAACATATATTACTTTTTTCTTTTTTTAAGATTTATTTTGTTCTTTTCTTGTTATTTATTGTAGGAGTTTGAATTATTAATTTGATCCTTTCTTACATTAATATTTAATGCCGTAAATTTTTTTGTAAGTAATATTTTTACTACCAGGGACTTTGATACATGGTAGTTTTATTTTTGCTTAGTACAAAGTGTTTTCTTATGTTCCTTGAGACTGTCTCTTTAACCTACAAATTATTTAGATCCATTCTATTTAATTTCAATTTGTTTGAAGTTCCAGTTACGTTTATTTCTTCTTGTAGTCTGATTCAACTATCATCAGATAGTATACTTTGTATGATTAAAATTTTCTAATTTGTTAAGATTTGCTTTGTGACCTGTGATATGAAATTTATCATCTTGACAAATTTCCTAAATGCACTTGAAAAAATATGAGTCTTCCTCTTGTTGGACAGTGTTTTACAAATGTCAATTAATTTTATGTGTTAATGTGTTGCTCTATTCTGGAGTATTCCTGCTGAGTTTCTGTTTACTAGTACTATCTATTACAGAAAATGGAAGTTATAACCTCCACCTGTAACTGTGCATTTATCTATTTCTTAATTTCTGTCAATTTCTGATTCATGTATTTTGAAGCTTTGAGTTAGATGTATACACATTTACAGTTGCTATGTCTACTTGATGAATTATTCCTTTATCAGGTAATAACCTTTTTTACTCCTACCTCTGAAATCTACTTTGGTATTAAAATAACCACTCCCATTGGGCTAATGGCATACAACTGCAACCCTAGCACTTGAGAGGATGAGGCAGGAGGATTTCAAGTTTGAGTTCTGCCTGTGTAACTCACTAAAATGCTGGCTTATTTAGAAAAAAAGGCTGAGGATATAGATCCAGTGGAAGAAAGCTCTTTGGTTGGATCCTCAGTAACAAGGGAGGGAAAGACTCTAGTTTTAATCCCATTACTGTTTACATGACTTTTTTTTATCTTTTCATTTTTAATTTTTCTTTATAGTTTATTTAAAGTGTATCTTTTCTAGGTAGTATATATTTAGATTATGTTTTGAAAAGTTCATTCCAACAATTTCTGCCTTTCAAATTTGTGGATTTAAATTATATTTAATAAAGTTCTGGATGTGTTTGTGTATTTGTCTACTATTTTATTGTTTTCTCTTATTTCTCTTCAGTTTTTTTGTTTTGTTTTGGTTCCCCTTTGCTCCTATCTTTAGGATTATTTGAACATGTTTTTAACATTTTATTTTAATTTACTTATATTTTTGACAAAAGTATATGTATATATACATACAAATATAGTATTTGATATATAGATTAAAACACATTCTTGACTTCTCATTAAAGCCTTGAAGTCAATATTTTACTGCTTTAAAGGGAATTTAGAAATCTCACCAACATATTGAGTCCTTTTACCTACTCTGTGTTGCAGTTTTCTTAGGAATTACATGCACATACAGTGACAGTTTCATTAAGCATCACATTAACTGTTCTTTCCAATCATAAATATACAGTGGTACCTTGGTACATGAACACTTTTGTTTGCAAACAATTTTGTTCATAAACAGAAGCATTTGGGAAAATTTCATTTTTGCTGGTGAGTATTTCTGCATCAGGTGATGAACATGACTGTGTCCATCTTTCCTGCATGAGCATGAGTGTGGCCATCTTTTCCAGAAACATGGAATTATTTAAACTTGTGAACCAAGGTACCACTGTATTTTACAAATCCAGGAAAGGAATAATAGTCCATTGTATTTACTTCTTGTGTTACTGTCTCTTTTATTCATCTTTTTCCTCCTGTTCTTTTTTTCCCTCCATTATTTCCCTTCTGTCCGAAGGACCTTCCTTAGCATTTCTTTTAGAAGTCTATTGTGAGCAGTTACTTCATTCAACAATCTGTTTATTTTACTTTAGTTTCTGATGAATAATTTGGTTGGCTATCAATATTGGGCTACTTTTTGGAGAATCTTAATGCTGTTTTACTTCTCTTTGGACTCCGTTAATTCTGATGAAAACTCTCTAGTCATTCAGTTTGTTATTTCTTACAGGTAATGAGCATTATTTCTTGGTTCTTAGTAGTTTTTTCTTTGTCTTCAGTTTTCAAAAATTTATGATATATTTGGGTGGGGATTTATTCTGATGTATCATTTTTGTGATTTGCCGAATGTTAATCCTTTGGTATGTCTGGGAGATTTGTTTGTTATTTTCAATCAATTTTCTTTGTGTTCTGATCAGATTATTTGTATTGCTATATCACCAAGTTCACTGACTCTTCTCTATTTTTGTCATTCTGCTATTGCACTTTTTCAGTGACTAAAAAATGCTTACTGTTTTTTAGGCAAAATTTTTATTTGGATCTTTTTATACGTTTTTATTTCTTTGCTTAGGTACTCTTGCCTTCTACCCATTTTAAGAGTTCTGACCTTTTGAAATATTTTTTTACAATTGCTGCCTTAGTCTTTGCTGTATACCTGTAATACCTCTGTAATCCTAGTGATGTGTCTGTTATCTAACTTCTTCCATGTGAGTGAAGATTTTTCTTTTTTTCTATGCTAAGTAAGTCTGTATTGTATTCAGGAGATTTTTGAATACTATATAATAAGACTCTGGATCTTATTTAAGTCCCATGGAAAATGTTGATATTTTCATTTCAGCTTGTAGTTTACTTAGTTAATCTTGAACAAATCCTCTGTGGTTTTAGTTTGAGGGGCTGTTCTGTCTTCAAATCCTTCACTGTGCTGTTCTGATCTGTCTCATGGAGGTGCCACCTAAGGCCTTATTTTGAATTCAGCTGTTGGTCTGCTATCTTGTTTGGTTATGACAGTCTTTGGTACATATCTTACAACAAAATCAGGAATTGCTGCTCAGGAACGAACTCAGTAATCAGTAAATGATTTGATACAGTCACTTTCCTGTTCTTCTCTCTCTCCACAAACTCTCTGGTATTTTTCAACCTGGAGCACTACATTGTGTCTTTTGGATAGAAAGCTGTATCTATATTTTTTGCTTGGTATATGATTCCCTTGAAAGATCTCGATCTCGATCTCTATCTCTATGTCTATCTCTATCTCATCTCTAGCTCTATCTCTAGCTCTAGCTCTATCTCTATCTCTGTCTTTCTCTATATTTTACTTTCTTGGGTCTACAGCTTTTCTGTCTAGAATGGAAGGTTCCTTGCTGAAAGGTTTGAGGCACCTGTACACCTCTGCTTCTGCAGCTGTCACAGCTACTACTGCCACAGGTTTGTCTGTGAATGGGAATGTAATGTAGCAGAACAAAGAAAAGAAAACAAAGAAACAGGACTCTCCTTCATTCTCAGAAAATTTAGACGTCTCTTTCCCACTCTCCAGTTGGAGCTAGAGAACGTCCCCTGGAGCTGTTTGCATTTGTGTCTGTGCCCACTTCTGGGATTCAGGACACCCTAAATCCAGACTAAGAAATCTAGCAGAGAAAATAGGTAACCTCACTGATATTTCATTAGTACTTCAAATACTGGTATTCTTTTATAATGTATCTGCTAGTGTTTATTTTTTGGAGTCCTCAAATTTTTGCTTCATGCATTTTGCTCAGGTTTTTAATACCATGCAGTAAAAGAGACAGAAGAACCAAAACATACTCCTTCCTACTCAGCATCATATTTATGAATTTATAAACTGGTTACACAAAAAGGTGGAAATTATACAGAGAATACATTCTTTCATCTGGAGAAATGAAGTATTTCGAATATTGAGACACATAAAACTTGCCGTACTTAGCATCGATGACACAAGTTTCTAAATTAAAAGTGGATTATCCTCTGAAGTATTTCTCTGTTCTTTTGTAAAAACAGACTTATTGAAACATGACATATAACATTCAATTTGCTATGTTAAAAATCTACAATTCAATGTTTTTAACGTGTTTACAGATGTATCTGTCACCACAGTCAATTTTAAAACACTTTAATTCCACACAAATCATGTACCATCTAGCTATCTCTCTTTATTTTTCTATCATCCCTCAGTCTTGAGAAGTCCTGCTTTCTATCACTATAAATTGATTAATTCAAGATTTCCAGATGAGTGGAGTCATGACATATATAAATTTCTGTGATTAACTTCTTTCACTTATCATTTGGTTTTCATAGTTTAGCCAGTTGTAGCATATATCAATATTCACTGGTTTTTACAGTTGAACAGTATTCCATTAGGTAAATATGCCAGATGAGGTGATTAGGGTGGAGTGTCAACTTAATTGCCTTTAGAATCTGCCTGGGGGGATTTGTGGAGCACAGTTTTGAGTGTGTTTAGTTGGGTCACAGGTGTGTGACCTTGGAATCTATGTCTGAACCTTCCCTTACCCCTTTCTCTCTGGCACCTTTCCCCAGGTCTGGCACTGTTCCCTGCCTTTGCTTCCTAGCTGCCCAGAACTAAGTAGTTTTGCTCCACCACACCCTCCTTGGATGGCCTTGGAGCCAGCGTACTGTAGACTGACCACCCTAAAACTGTGAGCCAGATTTAAATCACTCCTCTTTAGAATTGTAGATATCAGGTATAGAAGGAGAAGTGATAATGAGGATTGAGGCATAATTGGTCTACTCCATGAGCCCAAAGGAGAAAGGTGGCAAGCTGTGCTCCTCTGGTGGTATGCAGGTGTGCTGGTGTATTGCAAATTCCAGGGAAAAGTCAACACAACTGAGATCTGGTTATTTACCTGTGCAGGTACTATTGATAATAGGAAGCAGATGAATATTGTGCTACTCTAACTGCTTGCTTCCATGTGTAAGTGAATAAAAGTGAGGTGAACTAAATGCTCAGGGCCCTTTGTCCACTAGAGGCAAGAGCCCCCTGGTCCCCTTTCTAAATGAATTCTGTGTATTTTTTTCTTTCATTCTCATTCAGCTCCCGTTTAGGAGACAAACTCATCAACTGGTTTCCTACAAGTGGTACCTGAACAGAGACCTGACTGGGGAAAGTCTGCCTGGGTCAAATATGTAGTGAGTCAGGGGAGCTATGCGGTGAAGAGGAGTTGAGCTGGCTAGCAAAGAAAAAGAAAAAGTAAAGAAAAGAAAAGAGAAGAGAAGAAAAGAAGAGTGTGTGTGGAGAATTACTTTGGCCAAGGTAACAGGCAAAAGGAAATAAAAATGAGTGCACGTGGAAAACGTCCTCCGCCAGGGGTGTGCACACAGAAAACTTCTGAACCAGGGTAATAGGGCAGAAATCACTGATTGAAGTAGGGCATTACACCCCTTTGTTGGAAATTCTGTTGTGCCAGTCTGGTGCTCAAGTCAGTACCCAGTTGCCTTCTCATATGTTACAAGATGTTATCAACACAATCCTTGGTTTCCTCAGACTGGTACATTCAATGTAGAAAGTTGCGATCAAGTGAGGAAAGTTTAGGAGCCAGCTTGCAGCCAGGGCTTTGTTATAGCCTCTGAAACTTTCTCTGCATGGAGCTTGGTCCATGCAGTTCTTTGTGTTTTAACTGTGGGAAAACATCCCCCACCTGGTGCACCCTTGAGAGAAGATAAAAACGAGGGTGAAAATCCCTGATTCCCTTCTCATTCTCCTTCCCTTCCACCTGTGGTTGATTCAGAAGTTGTGACAGCCTTCCACAGACTTCTCTTAACAGACAGCCCTTTGAGAGGTATGCATTTTCCCAACCCTAACCCTAACAATTCACAGCAGAATGTTCATGAGCATAATCCTTCAGAGTGCAAATTGCTTAAATAATTAAAATTCAGTGTCATGAACAGTGGGGTTCAAGTATCTTTCACACTGGACTTGTCGGAGGAGTCTGTCCTAGGCACTTTGTGCTTTCCTCCTTTAGACATTAAGTACTTGCTTGGGTCATACCTTTTCACAGGACAATACCTAAATTTCCATGTTAATTTTCAAGAATTAGCAACTGAACAAGCACAACAGAATCGAGGAGAGGGACATCTTGAAATTACTGAGGATACGCTGTTAGGAACAGATCCATACTCAGATCTAGTCTCACAATTAACCCTTCTGGACCAGGTCTATCAGTAAGTGGCTCTCATGATGAAATGAGCCTGGGCAACTATTACTGAGGAAAGCATTCCCACTCAGTCCTTTTTACACATTCTTCAGGACTTGTGGGAGGCTCCTGCTCAGTTCATAGCTTACTTACAAGAAGCTGTCTGACCAGAAATACCTCATGCCCAGGCAGCAGAGATTATTGTGTTGCAGCTGGGTTTTGAGAATACTAATTAGGACTATAAACAAGTGTTACACACCATCTGAGCAACTGAAAGTCTTGGAAACTGTTTGAAAGTATGCCAGCATGTGAGTACCAAAGGTCCTAAGTCCTCTGTGTTTGTTCAAGTTATGTTTGGTTTAATTTAAAAAATCAGGCTTCTTCAAAAATACAATGTTTTAATTATGGTAAAACAGAACATATCCATAACAGTGCACTCAACCCCAGGGAAGTGTCTCTCTAAATATCATCAGAATGGCATGCCACTGGTGGGAAATGGTATGTGAGCTTAGCCCCCAGGCCCAACAAACAGCGAGGGCATTCCCAGTACAGGCTCTCAGCCCCAATCCTCAGAAGGCCTCCAGAGGATGGTTGAGTCCCTTATCACTGAAGCCCCACGAAGCTCAGGGTTAGACCTTCCCACTACTGAACCTTGATTGGCAGAGATAAACCTGTTAAAATCCCCATAAAATCTGGGGACCTCTATACTTTGGTATTATTGGTCTAGTCCTAGGAAAAAGTAAATTAAACCTACAGGATGTTGAAATGCTCCCTGGAATTATTGATTCAGGCTAGTTGGGATGAATTCAGGTTGTGGTTCAGCTGAATGATGTCTGGGTTTTGAATCAGGAGATTATATTGCCTAGTTGATTCTTTTACCTATTGTCAAAGCTAGAGCTTCTAGGAGGGAACAGATCCAAGGGAATAAAAGATCTGGTAGTACCTCCCATAAGGAGATGTTTTTCACTCCAGATACTATAGGTCACTGGCTCATGTATACTCTTAAGATTAAAGCAAAATATTTTTGGTGGTTCATGGACACAGATGTGGACTTCACCTCAGTGACCTCCTGCCTGGCCCACCCAAGCAGCAGCCACCTCCTTGGTGGGGTCCAGGTCATGCAGAGTGCTGTGCCTTTGTCTTATGTAGGCCCAGATAAATTTAAGGGAATTTTTTTAGCCATTTATTGCAGTGATTCCAGTCAATTTGAGGGGTGAGGTTCTGCTGAAAGAATGTCATATTCAAATTACTAATAAGGCAATGGAAAGATGCAAATTAGGGGATATGTTTCAGGATAAGGATAGGGGAAAAAAATCAATCCCAAACTCATAGAAATCTATCAGGAATAAAAAGGAAAATTTTGGCAATGAGACAAATTTTGAATGAGTCATTGTGGCTTCTCCCTATCCAAAAACTGCTCTCTGCTAAAATGGAAAGCTGATACTCTTGTTTGGGTGGTTCAGTGGCCCCTACCAAGGGAGAAGCTCATTCACTTATGAACATTAATAGTAGAGCAACTGAAGGCAAGACATATTGAGGCTTCCACCAGCCCTTGGAATACTCCTGTTTTTGTTATATAAAAGAAATCAGGAAAGTGGAAGCTGCTTCAGAATTTAAGAGCTATTAATGCATGTTTTGTGCACATTTTCACCCTGTGGGCACTCTGCAGCCTGGACTTCGCTCTCCCCCTGTTCCACAGGACTGGCCTATGATGGCTATGGACCCTAAGGACCACATTTTCACCATTTTGTTAAGTCCCTAAGATCAATCTCATTTTGGTATTTTTTTTTGTGTGTGTGTGGCCACCAGGGACCAGGAAATGGGAGGGACCAGTTACCCTGTTCGCATGGGGGTGGGGGTTGCTTGTGTCATTGCTGGAAACCGACAGATGGTGTGGGTGTCCGCTAGGAGCGTGAGACCATGGAGAAGTCCTCCCCATGACACACCTGTGGAGGAGCCTTGCTCTGCTCTTCTCACCAGGAAGAGCCTTCTCCCAGAAGAAAACTACACAGGAGGCAGAAAGTCTTGTCCATCATTAAGGCCTGCCAAGAAAGCCTGATAATTTCCTCATTTCCTCACTCAAGACTACATCCCCACTCTCAAGGTGACACTGCCAGGCATCCATTGAGGGCCTTTAGATAGATCCTCTGGGAAGTATTTCTGAATGCTGATTACAACTACCACCCTCTTCAGCCAGAAGTAGTCAGAGTGATCTTCACCTCTTGCCCCCTCATGGCAGTTAGGGGTATTTCTCCAGCGAGAGGAGAGTTAGTTAGAAATATTATAGGCAGTTAGACAGGACTTAGCCCTTTAGAGGAGCAGTACAGGTACATTACAACTGTGGATGAAAGCACAGTCATTAAAGGCCAGATCTCAAGACAAAAGAATAACTACACCTACATACTTCCCCTAGGAATGAACACAATGATTGTGATTGATACTCCACTGCTGCTATTACAAAATAAAAAGCGGGGAGACATAGGAGAGCAGATAATGAAGATCAAGACCTAGTTGACCTTCTCTGTGAACACAAAGGAGAAAGGCAGCAAGTTGCATGTTCCAGGGAAAAGTCAACACAGCTGAAATCTGGTTATTGTATCTGGCCATATAGTGATAGATAATAGGTATCAAATGAATCTTGTACTACTCTAATTACTCTCATGTGTAAGTGAATCAAAGCAAGGTGAGCCAAATGCTTGGGGCTCCCTGTCCACTAGAGGCAAGAGTCCTCTGGCCCCCTCTTTATAAATTAATTTTGATTTTTTGTCTTTCATCCTTGTTCACCCTCGCCCCCCTTGTCAGGGGCAAACTCAGGCTGGTTTCCTACAAGGTATTATGTCTCAGTGATGTAAAACTTGACTAATACACCACACTTTGTTTACTCATTCATCCAGTTAATGGGAACTGGATTGTTTCTACCTTTTGGCTAATGTGGATAAAGCCACTATAAATATTTTCCTAAGAGTTTTTGTGTTGACATATAATCTTCTTTCTCTTGAGTATATATATAGAATTGGAAATGATAGATCATATAACTCTGTGTTTGGATACTTTGGAAAAGTACCAGCTTATTTCCCAAAGCACCTGAACCATTTTACATTCCCAGTTGCAGAATATGTGAATTCCAGCCTAACCCTCATCAGCACTTAATATTTTCATACTGTTTAAATCTAGCCACCTTAGTGGGTATGAAGTGGTATCTCACTGAGATTTTGACATTCATCATTCTGATGACTAACGACTTCTTGTCAATTGTGTCCTGCATCTCTGTGACATACCCAATGCATCCATTTGAATATATTCTTTAAGGAAATGTCCATTCAGATCTATTTTCTGTTTTTAATTTTTTTGTCTTTTTATTACTCAGTTGTACTATTGTTTACATATTTCATATGTAAATTCCTCATCAAATATATGATATGAAAATATGTTCTTCTGTAAATTTTTTTCTCTTTCTTGATGCCATCCTTTGCAACACAAAAGTTTCTAAGTTTGATGAAGTTTGTTCACATTTTCTTTCTTTGCTCATGCTTTTGGTGCTATATCTAAGAATCTTTTGATAAATTCAAGGTCATATAGATTTGCCTCATTATTTTCTTCTAAGAGTTTTATAACTTTAGCTTTTATACTTGGCTATTTGATTCATTCTAAGTTAATTTTTATATATGGTTTGAGGTAAAGACTGAATTTCAGACTTTCCAGATTATCTGTTGAAGAGACAAAGAGGAGAAAGAATAGTCTCTTTCCTGAGTGGTTTCGGCATCAAAAATCAGTTGATGATAGATACATTTTTTTTCCTCTGTAATCCACTCCATTGATCTATGTGTCTCTCTTTTATTTTGGAGTATGCCTCCCATATGCTCATGGAAAAGTGTTTCTTTGACGAACTTGCTCTGGCTTCTTTGTTTTGCTACCCGATTTCACATTTGTTTGCCCCACTGAGAAGGCAGCTTCTTTGAACATGGCTCTTTCACAGTGACTATCTTTCTCACTCTGACACTGTGGCCCTACAAATTATAATTACTACTTCATTTAGATTCAGTCTCAGGTATCTTTCTGGAATGTTTTCCTTCATTCATTCTTAAGATGATTTTCTAGGTGAGCATTCCTTTCTGTTTCATGGGGAAATACCCCATATTCAAGCACAGAGTGTAGCTAGATATATTAGTCAACTTTTTCATCACTGGTTTAAAGGAAACCCTTGAAACCTGTATTTTGAAAAAGTTTAATTTCAGAGAGTTCAGTACAGTTCAGCGGGCTCTGAGGCACAAACTTCATGGCAGAAGAGCATGATGGATCAAGGGTTTTCCCTTTAGAGGGGTCAGGAAACAAAGCACAGAAGAGCATCATAAAGACATGCCATGAGAGGCGTGTAGTCAGAGACCACCTCCAACTGTGCCCTCCTGCTAACAGTACACCGAGCAATGGACATCAGTGGATTAATCTAATGATGATGAGAGCAGCACCACCACAGTCCAATAATCTCTCTAGGAGCTTCTTAAGCTAGTCAAGTTGATGGTTGAGGGTATCACTCTTGGTCTGTACCTCTGTTACATTAATCACTGAACAATCTGACATTTCACTACTCTTAATAATGTAATTTCTTAAGGAATTTCTTTTTATGCTTTCTGGAAATATTTCTAAAACTAGCTTGTCATGAAAAGCATCCTGGAATAATGACTTAAAGGAATCTGGAGAAATAATCTTCAATTCAGACAGCACTTGTCATTTGGGCTCAGGATGGAGGAGCAGTGTACTCTACTAGGTCTCCTGTTATCAATACAAACTCTGGATGTGTCATTTTGATTTGATGTTCCCCATGTTGCTCTATACTTTGTAAATCTGCATTATTAGTGGTCATTCTACCATGAAAGGACCACTTTTTGGCAATTAGCAGTCTGTTGCTTGATTTACAGAACCAAAATCTCCAATGACTGTCAGCTTCTCATTTCAGCTTCTAGGATTGCATTTAGGTAAAATATTGGGGCTTGTGTATGGGTTTGATCTGTGTCCCCCCAAAGCCTTATGTAATCTGGATGGGGCTGAGTCTGGCATTCATGATTGGTTTGTTGTCTAGTTCTGGGATTGGCAATGTGAGTGCTGCACCCACCCAGGGATGGAGCCAACTTACAGTGTAAGGGTGAGAAGAAGACACATCTTCCTCTCTCTCTCGCCAGTTCACCTTCGTGTTTGGTGGCTGCCATGAATGGCTGCCCCACCATGCCACGCTGCGTTGGAGCCAACTAAGTATGGACTGAAACCCCCGAGAACTGTAAGAAATAAATCTTTCCTTCCCTAATTTTGGGCATCAGGTATTCTGTCTCAGCAATGAGTGAAAAGTAATCAAGACAGCTTGCATATTTTGTTGCTATCATGTGGCTAATTATTTTTCTGCATTGAGTCAGTGTGATTGCACATTGAGCAAAATTCTTCAGATTTTTACTTTCTTCCATCTTCTGATGCTGAATTAATAGGTGGTCAATATTCCTACCCAAATACTTAGAAATGTGCTGGGTGTTAGGCAATATCTCTAATTGCCTTCATCACTTGCTACATTTTACAAGTGAGACAGAAATATGATGTGTTATTGCTAACCTGTTCATCCAACTTTCTGCTTCACTTTGAAAAGTTGACTGCCTTTGTTTGGGGTTCTACAGGAGTAAACCATGACTTGGGTCTCAGCCAATCAAATACTACAAGAAGCAACAGTCTCTTTAAGACCTCCACATTTGTTAATACATATTTGCAGGATGTGATGTTTGCATCCCTTTTGTGGAATTGGGACATGTATATAACACATCTTAATTCCTTTTTCTATTCTTTTCTTTTCTCTTCCGTTCTTCTTTTGATCACTTTCCCATTTGAGAAAGTTCATTTTCCCACTTTCTATTATTGATCTTTTATTTTTGTTGTTATTTATAGTTTGGGCTTCTTGTATAAGAGAAACCATGTTGTATATAAGTTTGTGTGTCTGGTGTGTTTCACTTAATATGATGGTCTCAAGGAGTGCTCACTTTTCTACAAATTATTCATATTTATCTATCTCTATGGCAGAGTAGTACTTGTTATGTGTAAATACCATATTTTCTTTATTTTCTCATCTGTAAAAATTCAAAATACTTAAATCCTAAGATCTCTTTCTTTCTTTGACAATATTCTACTAGTAAATATATTTATTGAATAGCATTTCTCCCATTCAGCCTGCATGATTTTGACTGATTATGATCACTTGTAGGACAAGATTTTGCACAAAGAGTGAAACAATCTGTTATTACCAACTAGATTTTAGTCTCTGGTACCCAGATGCAGGGACCAGAGATACGGAAACACTAATTCTTGAAGCTTGACAGATCAGTCTCTAGCAAGGTGCTGTATTAACCATATTTTTCTGGAAACATTCTGTTGTTATTCATTAAAAATGCAAACATTCCTGAAAGAGCAAACCAATGTTTACAGTGGAAATTGCAGCAAGATTTGTCATTTATAGTTTCATGGATGTCAGTCTCCATCTTTGGAAGTCTCATCTCTGGGAGTTCAGGGGTTGTCCATGGTACCTCCATTTCCAATTCAACTCCCACATCCAGAGTTTCAGTGTTGGCAAATGTTTCTTTCTGTTTGTTCTGCCTCCATCCTTACACATTTAATTCCTGCATTTCCTCTAATGTCAGTTTCAATACCTCAAATATAACTTTTTCTGTGAATCACCTCATATTCTCTGCCATGGCTCTGTAAGAAATCTGAGAAAGAGAGTATCTGCTATCACAACTACTTTTAACCCTCTGCTTTGTTTTAGACATACCTCAAAGGCAGTTAACATCATTCCTCGTAAACGAATAGGGGAAACTTCTCATTTCTAGTCTGAATTACAGTTTATTGTACTTTTATACTCTTTTCTCCACTAAACAATAAACTTTGCAGAGAGAGTTTCATCTTTCAGCTCCCTGAAACAGTTTGTTTGAGAAGAATTAATGCTTACATGATTAATGTTCCTCTCTTTATATGAATATCAGAAATGAAGACTGAGTTTAGGCAGAAACATCCCAAAATAACTTAGACATCGTGCTTCCAAAAATTTATTGAAGACCTAAATACGCTCTGTAAAGTACATTTCTCAGCAAGTACTTGTTGAATGCATGAAAAACAATGCACAGAAATAATTTCAAATGGCTTGGATAATATGAGGCAAGTCATACATTCAAATTTAAGTTCCATAGGTATATTTTGTGCCTTTTGCTTTATGACTTATCCTTACCCTATTAGTTTTTTGAGTCTTCTATAGCTATATTGGCCAAAATGTGATATGCTGTAATGTTGGTACTTTATTTACATATATATATATATATATATATATATATATATATATATATACCAGGAATTGAACTTACAACCTTGCACTGTGCTGCTGAGGTATATCCCTGGTCCTATTTGAATATTTTGATTTGGTTAATTATTGAGTTTTCTGGAGGCATGAGTCAGTTTTGTAATTGTCCTTGGGGCATATTTATTTTTAACAACTATTTCTGATTCTTAACAATAATTAGCTAAATATATATATTTTATTAACCTGTGCATAGTATTTATAAAAGAAACTGGTGAAATTTATGTGTATATAGAATTGTTTATTTTTATTTATTGGGATATTAGTCTTTTCAACAAATACATGGTTCTCCCATTTAGTTTGTTAATGAATGAAATATTTATAGTTCTTTAAATTGTACTGTAACTACATAGTATTTTAAGTAGCATGTTACAGATTCCTAACTGAATAATCCTTCTGTTTAATGAAGAGAGCTAAGAGGTTGAAATAGTGACTTTGAAACCTTCTAAAAAAACTTCTGGACAGTAAAATTCTGCCCTTTAGATATGAAGAAATACTTTTCTCTAATTTTAACAAGGAGGTTGTATATGTAACTAACCCAAATAGATACTGGTTGTACAGGAAAAGTACTATCAGTTTGAACAATTTCCCTTCTCAGCTTATACTTGAAACTCAATATGAAATACTTACAACAGCTCAAACTTTGTGGCTTGCTATTGTCTAGAAAATGTATAATTTTTTACAGAAAGAAAATGGGTACCTCTATGTCATTTGGTCAGTAACTCCAACCTTCTGGAAAAACCAATTGATTTAAACCTAAATTTAGTCTTCCATTCATTTATAAAGTCTATGAATGAATTCTACTGTCTGCAAATGTCGGTTCTCTTCCCTGTTGACATTACAGTCTATCTCTGTTTTTTGTTTCCATGCAAGCAAACAAAGTAAAAACACAATTTTATCACATCTTCTAAATTAATCAGTAGGGACAGGCAAACATGTAATTTTTAAACTCTGACAATTCTCCTGAGCAATATAAGGACCCTCTAATGCATGTCCTTTTCTGAGCTCTTGTTCTGTAGGGAAACTAGTAGAAAAAGCAGAGCTGAAGAGGTGAAAGAGTTATGAGGAGAACAATAGTTTCAAATTTTTTTGTTAGCACAGGGAAAAAAGAAAGCTTTCAGTTGGTAAATGCCCTTATCCTACTGCCAACCAAATCAAACTATTTCATTTTTTCATAAAAGAACTCATAAAGTAGATATGATTAATTAAATAGCAAAAAATTGGAGGCTACCCTAGTATATTTGATTCCATGTTGACCATTAACCTCAGTGTGACCTGGATTTCAATCTTTAGCTATTTTGAGTCTCAGTTTTTCATAAATACAGCGAATATGGACCCATCATCCCTGTCTTAACCCCAAAGTTTGCTCCATGAGGCCCACCTTAGATACTGGCACTGCTGCTCACCTCATATGTTAGGACTCCTCTACCCTTCTCATTCCTTGAATCCACTTGGGTACCATGAACTCTTGCTCCATGTTGCAGATGTTGCCATTTCCCTTACAGTCATCAGGCCCTGGACTACTGAAATAGGTTGTGAGTCATTGTCTCTGGCAGCTCAAAGATTACTTCTTTAAGCAAAGCCCCCTGAACTCCTCATAGAATTTACCATCTCCCTCCTGTGGCTGTGTCTCAAACTCTCATGGGTTCTCTTCTAGCTCTCTGTTTTCCTCATCAAAGTCTTTGTCATCTTTCAGCCTAGGCGTTAGCTAAGTGCCTAGGACATTGGGAGTCCAATAAATATTTGTTGAATAAGTTAATGAACAAATCACACCCCCTTTGCACAGTGGTTATAAAGGCCATACAGGAAAAAAATTAGAAATTCAATAAATGAATGTGTTAATATTATTTACTACTATTTTTAATTTCTTGAAAAAGTTAGTCAATGTTCCACATGTTTTCATTGTAGCTTGCTGGTACTTATTAACAGTGGTATATTAATCCAAATATCCAAGATACAAGTTAGGGAATCTACCTCTAAACTGGGAACCTTAATTTATCATTTCTTAATTTAAGGCATCATCTTTGATAGCTCAAATCCAAATGAGAGGGCAGAAGTAAAAGGGATATGAGATGCACATAAACTCAGCATGAAAAGAAAAGATCCAGATGGGGTCTGGGCTGTGACAGTTTTCAGTTTTGACTATGGAAGTTTTTCAGCAGCTTCTTGGTGAGCAGAACCCAAGTAAATGCACAGCCACCTTCATATATATATATATATATATATATATATATATATATATATATAGTGTGTGTGTGTGCATGCATGCGTGCATGTGTGCACATGTGGAAGAATAAATAGTGTCCTTGTTTAGAAAAAAATCATGTGAAACACTGCATAGGGAAAACAGTGACTTACAGTAATTTTTCCCAATATTATAAACCCTGGAGGATGACTATCTATTTCATTATCATTAAATTTAATTTATTGATCAACTTCATTTACAGTCAATATTCTCATGCTCAGAGAACAAAGAGTGATGAGTACAGTTCCTTAAGTCAGTTGCCTGAATTAGAAATAATCCTTCTGAAGTGCTCATTGTGTGATTAGCAGCCTTGGGGATTGTACCCATCTGTGGCTTGGATATGAAGTTTGCACATATGTATAAACCAGTAGGAAAGGAATGATGATGTTATGAAGTTATAGAATAAAATAACCTAAGATAAAGTACTTTTAATCCCTGTTGTTTTCTATTTAAAATTTAGCCTTCCTATGCATAAATTCTTCTGTCCAAGTTTTAAAAAAGATATCTGACATCTCAGGAAAAGAAGGGTTGTGACTTGACTAGAACATCTTTTAAAAGTTGTTAACAGGTATGGAAAACCTTTGTAAACTGCTTCACCTGCTCTCTCCACTTTGCCTCTGCTTGTGATGAGGGTGAATCTTCCAGATCTATCTTTTGCCATCACTCTAATCACAGGAGCTTTTTGCTTAGTACAGAGATGAAATTGAAAGCAGAGAAGGAGATTGGGTTGAAACTAGTGACTTAAGCCTGGCTGTGAAGGGGCTCTTTTGGATACACATTCCTTCTCTTTATTTTGTTTTCCTACAATTTTTCTTCTTCTTCTGAAATAAAACAGCAACCAAGACATTGTTTCAAGTAGGTCTTGGCTGCCTGTTGATTGGTACCCAACTGAAATCAGTGCTGCCCTTCAGGGAAGTTGAGAATTTCAAGGAAAGATTTTAAACTTTTTATCATTTTAAAATGTTTTCTCAGAACTCCCAGGCTCTTCAGCTATCGAACAAATACTAAAAATTGCTTTTTTAAAAATAAAAATGATTCATATTGGAGAAAGTATGAGAAAACATAAAACTTCATCTACTGTCAGTCCAAGTGCTGGTAGAAGAGAGACATTTTAGAAAGCATGTAGTCAGAATAGTCTAAAGCTCAGTGGCACAGAACCTGCCTTGCAAGCGTGAGGTCATGAGTTTGATTCCTGGCACAAAATAAAATATTAAAATCTCCCAACCTTTTTATTCCATAATTCTGATTCTGAAACTACAAAACATTTTAGAGAAAGAGTACATTTTATTCACAAAGAGTTCATCAAGGTGTTATTACTTATAACATTGAATATGCAATCATTTTGTGTATAATATTATAATCATAATATGTATTAATTTAAATGGTGTGTACACTGATTATAAGGTTAGCAGTATTAATGCACTTTTATTAAGAGAATGAAGAAGACTACACCAGAATATATTATTATTAAAAGTTGGCACAATTTAATATTGTTGTAGCTAGAACAATTTGCTCTTTCCTTGGAATCAATTTTGACATGAGGTTATGCTCGAAAACATACACACACACACACACACACACACACACACACACAAAATAGAAAAATTTGGAAAAGAATTCGTGTGATTTAAATTTTATTAGGGTTTAGAACACTTTAAAGGGGCCTGGGGATTTGGCTCAGTGGTGTAAGTGCGTGCCTGGCAAGCACGAGGTTGTGAGTTCAATCCCCAGTACCCCTGCCCCCACCAAAAAAGATTAGAACACATTAAAAGGGATTTTTTAGTAGCATGTGTATAAATGTATTAGTCACTTCCTTGTCACTGAAAAAAAATACTAGACACACACAATCTAAAGGAGGAGAGGCTTATTTTGGCTCACAGATTTAGAGGGTTCAGTTCTTAGTTTCTCTGACTTCAAGCCAGAAGTAGTATGGTAAAAGGGAAAGACAGAGGAACACTACTCAACTCATAGAAATTAGGAAGTAGCAAAAGAAGAAAGGGACTGAGGATAAGAATATAACCTTTTGCCTTATTCTCCCAGTGACCCACCTCTTCTTTTCAGACCCTGCCTCCTAATAGCACATTAAGCTATGAACCAATCAATACAGAAATCTGCTGATAAGTATAATACCCCAATGATCCAATTTCTTTCCAAAAGCCTCATCTCTGAACAGGTAAAGTTTTGGGAGGACACTTAAGATCTAAATCATAACATTCTAACCCTGACCTCAAAAGGATCATGTCCATCATATTATGTAAAATGCATTTAGTCCGCCTCTCAGGGTTGCCAAAGTTCTAATTCTGTCATTGCTAAAAGGTTAAAATCCAAAGTCTCTTCTGAGACTCAAGGTAAACTCTTTGCTGTGAGCTCCTGCAAAACAAACAAACCAACAAATAGTTAAACACTCCTAACATACAATGTCACAGTGAAACATTCCATTCCAAAAGAAAGGAATATGGAGATAAGAAGAAATTGAACCAAAGTAAGACCCAAACCCAGCAATGAAAACAATGACTCCTGTAGCTTCATGTCTAGAATCAGTGCAGGTTGTGATGAGATGTGAACTACAAAGGACTTAGGGTGCTTCATCCCTATAGGCTTGGTAGCTGCAGCACCCATGGCTTCTCTCATGGACTGGCCATGCTCACTGCCTACAACTTTCTTTGGTGGAAGTTTCATATTCCTGGCATCTTCGAGTTTTTGAAGTAGACACTGCACTTTCGGTTTCATTCTCACAACTTTTCACATCACCCCGTCAGGGGCACACTGCTTGGCCTCCCAGCCCATCCTTTGAAATCTGAATGGAAATCTCCATGACCACACAACTCTTGCATTCTTCATGCTTGAAAAACAAATACTACATGAATGATGACAAGATCTGCTACTAATTTAAGTAGCACATGCCCTCCTTGGGCCAAGGCTGTACTGGCCTCTGATGACCTGAATGGATGAACTTGGAAATATGCTTCTATAGGCAGCCCTGAATGACCTGTACCATTTTACACCCTTCAGACTGTGATAGCTGGAATTTGGTCAATTCTTGAGATGCCATTGTTCCTATTTTTCTGATGCCAGGGATGTGGCTTCTTTTTAATGGTATTAGTCTTTTTAGCAACCACATTCTCTTTGACCTCAACTGAACATGCATTTTCTTTCTGGCTAAATTGCAATATTGTTTACATGTCTTGGTTCTGCTTTTTGTTCCTGATTCTCACTGTAAGTCATGCTGAAAGCAGCCAGCAGTGTCCATTTCACAGCCTGCGTACTGGGATCCCTAGAAATTTCCTCTATCAGATTGATTAGTCTGCCATCTTTAAAGTCAGCCTCCTATAAAGCACTGGGGCTTGGGTATACACAAAATATACACAAGTTATTTGCCAAAATGTAACACTCATAACTTCTAGTTCAATTGTAAATAGAGTCTTTATTACTTTCTAAAGCCTTGTGAACACAATTTTTATTGTCTGCTTCTTATCAGCATTCTGGTTTTCTGAGCTCTGACCAGAGTTATTGATCAAACTCAGCCTTCAGCATTCTAGGGCTTTTGTAGCTCACTTCTCCAAACTTTTCCAAACTCCTCCCATAAATCAAAGGCTTGTGAATCACATGACTAAGTACAATCATGACAAATACCCTGTTTCTCAGGTACCAGTTTTCTGTATGTGTATGTGTACATGTATGTGTATGTGTATGTGTTTGTGTATGTGTATGTGTCACTATCTCATCCTAGGAACAAAATACCCCATACCCACAATTTAAATGAGAAGAGATTTATTTTGGCTTACAGTTCCAGAAGATTCAGTCTGTGGTCAGTTGGCTCCAGGGCACAAACTACCTGATAGAAGGGCATGACAAAAGAATGTTGTTCAATTTATGGCAGCCAGGAAGCAACAAGATTGTGAAGGGAGCCAGAGACAAGAACGTACCTTTTGAGGTCTGGCTTCAGTGATCCACCTTTTCTGACCAGGATCTACCTCTTAACAGCACATTCAGCTATGAATTCTTTTAGTAGATTAATCCATTTACAGGTGTAGCATCTTCATGATCCCATCACTTCCCCAAAGCCTGGCCTCTGAACACACAAAGTTTTAGGGGGACATTTTTTTAAAATCTAAGTCAAAACACTCAGCTACTTAAAGTTTTCTGTACTCCTCCTCATTGCTCCATAGTCTTTCTTTTTCCTTCTTATGGTCTGCATTCCTTATCCTTTTGCCTTCCTAGAGTATGTTTCTGCTGTGACCATTTTAATTCACTCACACTTGTTTCATTTCTTTCTCTATCCCTTCACTTTCTTAACTGCTTAAATCTGTGTAATGAAGATCCACAAATTACATAAGCAAAGAGAATAAATCTCCTCAGTGGGCAGGGTACAGGCATTAAAAGCTAGATACACACATGTTTTTTGGTGTTGTTGTTGTTTCACATATTTTGAGAAAAGTCTGAAAAACATATGCCAGAATGTTTTAATTAGGATTGTGCTTTCTAATTTTTTATTATTTTAGTTTAATAGTACATGTGTGTAATACACATTGTTTACATGCCTTGCTTAATTCTTCTTTTGACATGATGCTTGTTGTTTTAAATATTTATACTGAAGCTGTGTATTTCCAGCTATATAAAGAAAACGTGTTTTGAAAACTCACTTCCAGGCTTAAGAGCAGAATAAAAAAGTATGATATATTTTGAAGTTAGGGAGTATGATGCCTCCAGCTTTACTTTTTAGCTCACAATTGTTTTAGTTATTTGGGATTGTTCATGGTTTATGACTCCTAGGAGTTTTTGTATTTCTGTGAAAAATGACATTGAAATTTTCTAGGCATTCCATTGTACTTCTGGATTACTTTAAGTAGTAGAGACATTTTAACAATATTAATTCTTCCAATCTATAAATATGGGCTACTTTTCATTGATTCGCCTTTTTAAATTTCTGTCAACAATATTCATAGTTTCAGTTTCTAGATCTTTCACTTCTTTAGGTAAATTTATTCCTATTTTAAATGAAATTGTTTCCTTAATCATCCTTTTTAAGGTAGTTTGTTAGTGTACAGAAATTTTACTTTTTTGTATGTTGATTTTGTTTTTTGTTTGATATTGGGAATTGAACTCAGGATCTTGTGCTTTCCAGGCAGACACTTGTGCTGCTGAGCTATGTCCTGGTCCCTGTATGTTGATTTTATCATCTGCAACTTGACAGAATTTGTCAGTTTTAATGGTAGTTTTGCAGATTCTGTAAGGTTTTCTGTGCATTTGATTATGTTATTAATAAAGATAATTTAATTTCTTCCCTTTCTTGGTGGAAGTTTAATTTCTACTTTTTAAATTTTCTTTTTGATTAATTACTCTGACTGGAACTTCTCATACTATGTTGAATAGACCTCATCCTTTTCTTGTTCCTGGTCTTAGAGGATAAAACTTTAAACTTTGCATTGTTGAATATGATGTTAACTGTGGGCTGTCATATATACCACATTTTTTGTATTGAGGTACATTTCTGCTACACCTAGTTTTTGAGAACTTTTTAAAAAAATAAATATTGATTTTTGTCAAATGCATTTATCTATTTTGACTTTTGCTTTTTATTCTTTATTTTGTTAATATGGTATATCACATTTATTGATTTATATATTTTGAATGATTCTCACACCACTTGATAATGCATTCAAAACAATATGGTACTGGAATAAAACCAGATGGACCCTTTTTTTGTTTTCCCAGATAGACCTTTGAAACAGGATTGAAAACCCAGATCTTCATTAGCACTAGGTTTTTAACAAAGGAATCAAGAACACACAATGGGGAAAGGACAGTCTTTTTAACAAATGATATTGGGAAAACTGACTGTTCACACAGAGAAGAACAAAAGTGGAACCTTACTTCACACCATATGCAAAAGTCATCTCAAAATGGATAAAAGACTTAAATGTAAGACCTGATACCATAAAACTATAGAAGAAAGAATAGAGAAAGCTCAAAAACATTGATTTGGGCAGTAGTTTCTTAGAAAAGACCATAGACAACAAGGGCAAAAATACTCAAACAAGATCACACCAAAATAAAAAGGACTGGCACAGCAAGTACACAACAGAGTGAAGAGAGTATGTAGATGGGGAGAAAATATTTACACATCAACATCTGACAAAGGGCTGATATCCAACATACATAAAGAACTCAACCAACTTAGTAACAAGAAAACAAATAATCCTATTAAAAATGGGCAAAGGAATTGAATAGATATTTCTTAAAAGAGGAGACATGAATGGCAAATAGGTAAATGAGAAAGTGCTCAATATCCCTTTCAGGGAAAAGCAAGTTAAAATCACAATGAGAGAAAATCTCACACCTGTTAGAATGGCTATGAGGAAAAAAAATGATTAATAATACATTTTGAGGAGGATATGAAAAACTGAGGAGACTTGAACATTGTTGGCGAGAATGTAAGTTACTATAGCAATTTTGAAAAACAATAGGGAAGCTCTTCAAAAAACTAAAATTAGCAATGGTCCCATTTCTGAGAATATATCCAAATAAATTAGCATCAATATATCAAAGTGATATCTGCATTCCGGTGTTCTTTGCAGCATTGATCACAATAGCCAAAATATGGAACCAAGTAAAAGTTCATTGTAAAGAATGAATGGATAAATAAATATGGAATGTATACCCAATAAAATACTTGGTATAAAAATAAGGCAATTCTGCCACTCACAATAGCATGAGTAAAACTGGAGGGTATTGTCCTGAATAAAATAAATCAGCACACAAAATTACTGTATCATGTCACATAATGGGCAATTTAAAACATTGAACCTTCCACCAACAGAGCCTGGAAAGGTGATTAGCAATGCTTGGGACCCAGAAAGGAAAAACAAAAACAAAAACAAAAACGAAGCAAACAAACAAACAAACAAACAAACAAAACAGAGACAGGGAAGATGTTGATTAAAGGATATGAAATCTTAGAATTGAGAATACATTTTAGTGATGTATTGAAATCCACGGTGACCACAATTAATAATAAGGTATTGTAGTTCAAAATTTCTTTTTTTAAAGAGACTTTTTTTTTTTTGGTCTTTTGTTTTTACTATTTTCTTTTTTGATGCCGGGAACCAAACTCAGAGCCTCACGCTTGCCAGGCAGGCGCTGCGCCGCTGAGCTACGTCCACGGCCCTGTAGGTCAAAATTTTTGAAAGAATATTTTTCATGTTCTCACCACAAAAAAAGGTAAGTTGGCAACGCAAAGAATTTGTAAATTATCTTGAAGGGATCTTTCTACAATGTATAACGATATTAAATCATTACACAGTGCTTTTATAAATACACACCATTATTCTATGTCAACTAAAAACTTAAGAAATAAACAAGGGTAAAACAAAAATTTATAAAAAATTGGTAAGTATGAGATAGTTACATTAGTCAGAATGTATCTGAAAAGAGATGTGAGAGCAGGACAAAAACAAAACAAAATGTCCCCAGAAGTTAAAGGTACAATTAGAAAAAAAAACTTTAAAATTTCATTATCAGAGAAATAAAGAATATATTCATTCCTCTAAAGATCATTATTTAGCATTGTACTATAGATATTCTCTCAATACAAATCTTAAGGAATTTGTAGGCTCATTTGTGTCAAATATTTATGTGAGAATGAATCCATATTATTCATTGTTGTTTTAGAAGATCTCCATCAGGAAATCCTGAGGTTAGCCATTCCTATACTTCACTTTAGTAAGAATAGAGATCTAGATTAAATTTTCTGGATTAAATGAAGGTGAGAGGCAGCTGTGTGGTAATTAGCCTGTTGGGTCTTTTTCTTGTCCTTTCTTGGAAACCTCAACATTATTTAATGGTACATTAATGTGATTCTTCTTCATTCACCAAAGTGTTCTGTAAAGGAATTTAAAAAAATAATAACAAGAATGCCTATAACAATACCTTGTAATCTTAATAGCGATCTACAAAATGCTTACTACAATTGTTTCCCTTCTTTTGATGAAAAAACTGTAGTTGAGAGTGATTAGATGGTGGTGTCACATGATTGGAGGAAAATCAGGTCTGAGATACAACTGGGTCTTACTCCAGAGCTGAAGTTCTTGACCCACTGAAGAACTTTTTCATGGTATTAAATTAGCAATTACGTTTGAACTGCAATCCTGCACATATTAGAGTTCTTTCTGTGTATTCATGTGGTTGTCTATAGCTGTTTCTGATATTTTAGGAATTCATTTCAAATAGTGGGAGAAGAAGCAGTGTACAGAGTGATAGAGTAAATTGTGGTGTACAGCTTTGTCATTCTGGGAAATTATTTTATCTCTCTTTAAATTTCAGGTGAGCAACAAAGAATGTTTACTTTAAATAAGGTATAGGCAATTCTTGATACACAATTATATGTACATCGAGGACATTACTATACTAAATATTGTTTGTTGTTTGTTTGAAATTCAAATCTAACTCAGTGTTATTGGAAACTGGAGTAAAAGAGAGTCTTGTTTTATAGTGGAAAAATGTTGAGTTGAATTGTGGCCTATTGTCTTATAGAAAGCAAAACTTGTAAATACAATATCAGTATTTAGCCTAGAGATTATTTAGGCAATATTGAAAGTATACCCAGATTTCTTCTTGTTCATTTAGAGTAAAATGTGACAGCAAAGAGCTAAACTGAAGGAAGTTAGTCCAATCAAGACAGAACCAAGATTTGATAATATGAAAAGTTCCCACTTTCTCCAGATTGCAGAGATCTGACAAGTAAGAGATTTACTGTCAGGAAAAGGTTTTCTGAGGAGAAAGGGTGTTTCTGGATAATCTTTTGCTAATTTGTTGTAAGGATCAAAACGACCAAGTATTCAATAACATTGAGAGCTCTTTGAAGATACCCATGTGTCACATAGGTCCCCAAAACCATATCAGGAAAAAAACAACAAAAAAAAATGAGATTAATCAAGAGTAATCTTAAATGGAAGCTTTTGTCAACTAGAGTGAATTCCAGAGACATACAAGAAAGACACACAATGTTCTAGAGGACATTATCTCATCAGAAACACTGCCAGCTTGGTCTAAGAGGGAAACAAAGAGGAAGAAATGAAAAAAGTCTGCCGGACTCTAAAAATTCTGTGTGTGGGAAACAAGCCGGTAAATTACTCAGTTGCAAAGATTATCTATATGCTATGCAAAAAGAAAGATGACGTAGATGTCACAAAGTTTGATCCAGAGGACAGTCTGACAGCAGAGTTTAACTTAAATCCAGGTTTGAGGGACTGTAGAAATTAGAGCTTTGGGCTGTGCAAAGCTACAAGCTAGAGGATCACTCCAAGGACTTCAAATCTGACAAAGTTTTCCTAGTTGGATCTCAGTATTTCTTGGGACCATGGGTTATTTTTCTTTTTTCCATTCCTTCCCAAACTTTGAATTGAAATTATAGATCTGTCTCACCATTGTATTTTGGGCTCACTTAACTTGTTTTCTAGTTTCACAGGTCTACAGATGGAGAGGAATTTGGCCCCAGATGGATCATACCAAGATTATCACCCACATATAATTTAGGGAATGAAACTCAGGAATTTTGAGTTGATGATATTCAGATGAGATTTTTTGAATTGCATTGAGGCTATAATGGGTTGAGGTTTTTGGAAATGTTGGGGTTGGGTGAATGTATTTTACATGTGGAATGAGTGTGAAATTTTGTGTGGCCAGATGAAAGAATAGATTGCAGTGGGCTGAATGATGACCCTTAAAGTTGTTCATGTCTGAATCTCCAGAGCGTATGAATAGTTTGCCTTATATGACAAAAGAGACTTTGCATGTATGATTGAATGAAGTATCCTGAAATGTTTTTGACTATCCATTTGTACTGGTACAATCACATGGGTTCTTATGACAGAGAAGATGTACAAATGAGAGCAGTCAGAGAAAATGCTATGCTACTGGTTTTAAAGATGGAGGAGAAGACCATGAGTTGTGGAATTTAAAATGGCTTCTCGTAATTAGAAAAGACGTGGAAACCTTCTCCCTTGGGAGGAAGTTCCCATTTTAGACTTATAACCTCCAGAACTATAAGATGATAAATTTGTGTGAAGTTACTGTGTGGTAATTTGGTACAGGCTCCATAGGAGTTAATTTATCCAGGTGTTTTGTATTTTCTTTGGTAACCTAGTTCTACCAAGAACTGGTTTTATTTAATGCCTATTATGGTCAGAAGACTTGTATGTATTAACATACTTAATTATTCAACAATCTTGGGAAGGTAGCAACCAGTCTAATGATAAGGAAAGAAAAGTAAACTAGAAATGTAAGTATCAGAATTTAATTTGAGCCCATGTCTGATAGACTGGAAAATTCCTCATCCAGTCTTCTCTTTATCACAACACCCTCCAGCCCTGCTTCTCCTCATAATTTACAGAAGAGTATTTGTCTACTAAGAATCCATTTCTTGAGGAAAATAGAATCCTGATCCAATAAATTAGACACCTCCTTGGCCTATGTATACAGATGATTGTTATTAAGCATTATCTTTTCTCAGCCAAAGAATGTTCCAGTATAAACTAATGAACTTCTGAATAAACATATTTTCTACTGCAATCAAAACAAATAGACTATATCTCACAGATCAAATAGGCATTCTTCAATGCACAAATGGTCTGGCCTGTAATCCAAGTGTTATGAATTTCAACAAATGAGACAAAACAACTATTCTTAGACAACTGAATAAGATAATAAGATTCAAATCTCCACATTCAGATGGGCAGAAAAACAAACTCACTCTTTGTTAGCATCTTGCTTGTGGATCTTTTTTTTTTTTTTTTTAAACCAAAGGACATCATAATAGTTCAGGGTTAAAACAGCAGACCCAGACTTCTTCTAAATGAACAGCTGGTATTTAGTGATGGATGGCTAGATACACATATTGCTTCTCTTCATTTTCAAACTGAAATAATTCTACTGCTTTTTCTGTATGCCCCCACCTCTTAATCAAATCCCATCACGTTGTGTTGGGAGGAAATCCCACAAGGAGCTGCCTGAAAACTGGAGTATTATCTGTGCATGTATCAGTGAGTTGACCAGCAAAGAGCATTCATCAGCACAGCTGGAGACGTGTCACATGCAAGATGTAAGGGCGAGGAAGAGCTAACTGGACATCAAAGGGAAGAAACACAGTAACTGGTAAATTGCATGCTATATTTTCACCAGAGGAAATTTTCTAGGAACTCACTGTCATTTTTCAAAGGCAGGCAGCTCTCCCTTTCTTCCTGTTTCCTTATGCTGTCAGGTAATTGTGAGAAACTCTGAGCGCAGTGCTTGGAGCACCGGGCTCCATGAAAGTTCATTATTATTACTTCTTGCTGTGATACAACTTACTACATTAGATCTGTTCCCTCAATGTGTGGTCACTGAATGTCGCAGAATCCAATCATGTGGCTGAATTGTGGGAAAATCATGAGATTAGGGAGTTAATGGTTAACTAGAGTTCATGCTGTTCAAATGATTTAGACAATACCTTTTTGCTTGGAATGAAAAAAGAGCTGCCCCTGGTTCCTACAGAAGGAGGACTTTGTAATTGTCAGGTATGGTTGTCTTATTTTGAATAGTTGACCCGTAGGTCATAGATGAAACCAACGCCTGTTTGAAAATGATCAGACCTTTTTTGTTTCCTTCTAACTGGGAACTCCTAGTGAGGCTGGAAAGAGTTAATTTTTTCATCTAAATCAAGTGATTGGAAGAATCACAGCAGACCTGGAGATGTGGGGATAATTATGAGGTTAATGTTTTCTTTTCTATTGGAAACCTCTGGATAAATGGTAGCGGTGGGATTTCCTTTCGACCTGCACTTTTCATGGGTTCCATTCCTTTATGTGAGACTGCATTCTCTGCAGAAGCCAAAGTGGCTGGTATTTTATCTTTTCAAGGAAAATGGTTTTGAATCAAATGACCTAAAATCCAGGAACATTTTCGGTATCTAATAAAGACATGTATGAAGACAAAACTTGGCAGACATAACCAAGATCCATGGTTTTAGGCATAGGGGTACATGAGAATTATGGTGAGGAGTGGTGGGGATAGTTCTATGTGTGTGGGGTGTTGGTTTTAAACAAGATTCCTGGGACCCGTTGTGAAACATCTAATTATATGGGTTTGGCATGGAAGATTAGGAATTTGTGCTTAGAGAGATAATGAGCCTCGTGGTCTAGAGATGAGCCTTTGTGAAGAAGGCTTGGTTTATACAGATGGTTTCATATTAGGAAATAAAACATTGTATAAAATTCCATTTCCAACAGAGATGGTATGGATTAATATTGTGTTGAACAAAAATCCTTTTACCCTGGTTCTGAAGTATAGTGTTAAGAAACAGTAGAGCCTAGCAGTAATTTCAAGTTCTGGATTCAATTTCTGAGCTCACTCCTTACAAACTATCTGACTCGAGCTCCGTGCCTTGGTTTCTTCATCTGTAAAGTGATGGTAATCATTGCATGTGCTTCACTATGTAGCTGCGCATTAATGACATTAACAACTGTAAGCTGTTTCTAAGTAGTTCATATACATTATCTCATTTAAGACAAAACCTGTCAGGTTTGTACTGCTGCTATTCTCATTGGACAAATGAAACTCATCATTTGGTCAAGTCATGTGATTAGAGAATGGCAAGCTTGGGACTCCTTGGCCCATCTTCATCATCTCTCTCATTATCCTCTAATAAAACCTGGGCTCCTCCTCCTCCTCCCCCTCCTCCTCCTCCTCCTTCTTCTTCTTCTTCTTCACTTTTTCTTCCTATTCTTTTTTTCTTCTTCATCTTTTTGAGACAGGGTTTGGTTATGCAGTTCAGGCTGGTTTAAAACTTATTTTGTACCTCAAACTGACCTCAAACTCACAGCAATTCTCCTACCTCAGCCTCCAGAGTTCTGGGATTACAGGTTCACTTCTTAGCTTGCTCTTCCAGAGAAGTCAGGCTTAATTTCTATTCAGTAAAATGTCATTTAGGCCAGGGATATAGCTCAGCAGCACAGCACATGCCTGGCAAGTACAAGGTCCTGAGTTCGATTATGGGTACAAAAAATGTCATTTAGTTAACTGAGCAAAATGTATGTTGGATGCCTCACCAGGCCCAGGACATAATGTAGGAAGAGAAAGGTAATGGAGTGGCTCCTAATGGGTAGCTTCAGCCCAGGTCCTTACAAGTCTAACTGCTCCCAAGTGGCAGGTGTCAGAGAGACAGGACAAGGAGGCTGTAGGTCACTGTATCCACTGCCATCAGTGGGCATAGCTTTTCTAGAAGGAGGGACCTGGACTTCCACCACCTCCCTAACCCACCTCACAGAGAGGAAGGCAAAGCTCTTGCCATCCACACCACAGTCTTTCTCAGGGTCCTTTCTGAAAGCCCTGGAGGTGGTTGGGTGAGGCTGAGAGGCACTGGGTGTGGTAGTGCTGTCATAACCAAGGACTGCAGATGCAGTGGCTTAAACTACAAATTTATTTTTTCACCATTAGGGAAATTTGATGTCTGAGATCAAGGCATTGGCAGGATGTGCTTCTTCTGAGGTCTCTTAGCTTGTCTTCTCCCTGGGATTCCACATGGTCTTTGCATCATATTGGACACCTATCATATTGGCTGGAGGTCCACCCATATGACTCTGTTCAAACTTAGTTACTTTTTTAATGGTTCTATTGCCAAATACATTCTGAGGTTCTGGAGCTTAAGACTTCAATACATAAATTTTGGGGAGTTTGTTCATAACAGGGACAACATAAACTGTAGTAGTTACTAATTATTGAATGTGCCAGGTCTATGATAAGCACGTTTCATGTATTGTCACATTTAGTCCTCAGGGTGATCTCCTTTTATGTTTATGATCTGCTCCCTAAAAATAATCCCCCTGCTGAGTTCTCAGATGCATTCTCTGCCCTTCTACACTTAGGAAGGGGCTGACTTTTACAGGGTTGGCAATAATTGTAAACCTTCCTTCAGCCACTCAACCTCATGTATCTGGTTTCTGATGAGGTGATGGCTTGTGGAAAACTGGCTCTATCTCTTTTTTTTCTTTTCTTTAATTTTTTTTGTTATTGGTATATGTTTATGATGCATAACTATTACAGTTATTTTGGGGGGAATTTGTGCATATAAATATTACATCTTGATCATGGTTGATTCTTCCAGGTTCCATAGTCCCGTTTGTGTCCTGGTGGGCAGAAGTTTCTCTCTAAATGCTCACTTGAAGGACCAGAACTCAACTTCCTGAGCTGAGCTCTTCGTGTGTGTGTGTTTCTGCTTGCCTGCTTTTCTGTCACCGGATTGCTCTGGGAGTAGTGATGCTCTTAATTAAGCTGAGATCTGAGGTGCTTAAAAATGCAGAATTCATAGGCAAGCTGGTTGTTGCCTGAGGCTGAAAAAAGATGCTCTTAACTTTTAGAAGCCTAGATATGTCACACTGCAAAAGCCCCTTCATTCCTGTGGGGCTGACTCACAGGACCAAAAATGAGAACCATGTGAGGTAAGGGGAGCTTAGCTGAGTCCAGGCTCCTCTATCTCTCTCCCATGCTAGCAAGGAGGATCAGAGCTGCCTTGAGCAACAAGAAGGTGATCTGTTGACCTCCTCTGAAGATGTGAGGGAAGTCCCAGTTTCATGGAAAGATGAGTGAGCAAACTTATTAAGGAATCCCCAGGCAAGACAACTCTGGTTACATAGGACAAGGGACCAGAAGTCCAGGTGAAGGTCCAGAGACCCCAATCACATGACAGGAGTTTGCAGCCTGTCCAGGATCCTTGCAACTCACCTCTGGTCCCTCAAGATGCAGTTTTTCCAAGCGCCCTTGGACCATTCCATTTAGGGCACTTGGCAAAGGATTACAGACTCAGATGCAGTTCCATCGTAGAGCTCTGCCCATCTTAACCCCCAGTCAAACCAACTTCGCAGCTGAGCAGGTGTCTGCAAGGGTCTACAGCACCTCTGCTCTTCCTTTCTCTTTCCTAGCTCCTGGGGAATGTCGCACAGGTGTTTTTTCATTCATCTATGGTCAGACTCCTTGCAGCTGCGTAAATAATCTTTTCTAGACTCAGAGAGCATTGATTAGAACTCCAGGCCCCTCTTTGGTCTTCCTGAAACAAAGACCCCTTGGTTGTGAATCCAAATGAGAATCTCCAATTGAATGAGGTCTGAAGGACAGAAAAGCAATAATGCTACAGCAGACAGTTCCAGGTACTTTTCAGCTCTCTATTTTGCCCTTGCTCATACCCAACTTAACCAGACTTGACATAGCTCTGATCCACAGCTCAGATGTTTTTGTGTCTACTTAGATAAGGGTGTTCCTGCTGAGTGGGTCGATTATTTGAAAAACACCCACTTTGAGCAAACCAGTGAAGAAACAGAAGCTGTACAAGTGAGCTGGGCAGTCAACTGCTTAATGTAGAGATTTAAGTGGAGTTCCTGCTCCTGCCTACTTGTTCCAGGTGCCCTTGAGCAGGGTGCAAACTGCAGAGCACTCCAGGGAATCTCTGGCTCTTGCCCTGAGTGTAGACAGAGTGGATGTGAGCTCCTTTTTCCTTCTCCTGTTTGCTCAGTCTCTGACCTGGATTCATGAGCAGTGCACTTTCAGGCCGCTTCATTTTCTGCCCAACCAAATCCTCTTGTGGACCTCAGCCCAAACCCACATGAGGTCATCATGAAAATCTGGCCTACTAGTTGGGTCATTAGATGTTTTGGAAATGCAGATCTTTTGCATTCACTGTCTCTAGACCCTGACCATGTGACCAGAGGCAAACTGTCAATAGCAACTTAGTGACAGTATTCCTACTATTTTGAAATAAGAACTTCCCATAAATTTTCCACACCTGACCAGTTGTGAGTAATTTTATCCCTTGGTTCTGTCTTTCCATGTGTTACTGCCCAGCCTGATGCCAGAGCTTGCACCTTCTTGCTTGGTCATGTTTCCCCAGTCATGACAAGTGCTGGTCTGCAACTCTCCTTATTCAAATGATTTTCATTTATTTATCTTTTGAGACAGTATCTCATTGTGTTGCCCAGGCTGGACTTTAATTTGTGATCATCTTGCCTCAGTCTCCCAAGTAACTGGGATACAGGTGTGCGTACCACCTGTAACTGGCTCAAATCATTTTTTTAAAAATACATACTTATTGATAAAGAAGTATTTCTCTCTCACTAAAACTAATTCCTGGGTAGAAGCTGCTCATTATTTTTAACCTGTGGATTCACGGCCAAGTCTGCCCTGACCTGGTGACACAGCCAGCCTAGCAAAAACTGTGAAGCCAATGCCATGCACCTTCTGGGAGCCCCTCACACTTAGAGCAGTCCTTCTCCACTGCAGGACTCTTTCCCCTTTGACACCATTCTGGGTGTTGTTCTTATTTTTACTTGTGGGTGAACTAATCTGTCATAGGGAAATATTAGATAAATCAGGCATAAACATACAATGACTTTTCACCTGCTCAGGATGCTGGCGGTTTCAAATGAGGACTTGCCCCAGATGAGTGAGGCTATACCTATTAAAAGGGAGGTGGTACTCTTTTGACACTTTCCAAAAATCAGGGTGTCTTCATGCTAAGCCTAGTTTTCCATGCTTACAAATAAGAAATGAGATGGAAATTTCAGGGTGCCCAAAGATCTAGAGATCATCTGGGTTGTAGCTAATGGCATCTTATTTTCTGTTTAGGTGGAGCACAGTGTGTGTGTATTCTCACCCATCTTTCTGGTTTCTGTGCATTATCTTTCTCTTCACGACTTATTTGTGCAGAGCTTGACCTTCCAAATGCTTGGGGTCAGGGTTCATGCAGAAAGATTTCCCATTCATGGCTACTTGTTCCCTCCCCTGAGAAAGATTCCCCTGGACGAGTGTATGGACCCCACATTAGCAGTTTCGGCTGGGATGTCCTCTCTCTTCTCATTAAACAGCAGGCTGGCCTGATTGAAAACAGATTCATCACAAAAACTTACAAGTACACTGTATCTCCCTTTTTCTTTTGGAAATAATATGAGACTTGCCTTTCTGAAGTTAATATGTTACTCATATCTTCATGAACGTTCTTGGCTTAAGAACAACACTAAACAGTAATTATCTACTATCTCTTAATTTTTCTCAAAGTAAGATCAATAATTCACTAAATGTTTGAGATGTTAAGATGTAAGAGAAATTATATAAAAGGAAATTCAACTGAACATCTCTTAGAATAAGTCAAGCCCCTTTGATTTAGATGGGAGTCCCTTTCTTCGTTTTTAACAGTGGATATGGGCTTTTGTTCGTTAATGGAAAATCTGTACGATACAGTCATAAAGTACAAACTGCGGTCATAAACATGGAGGAGATAAATTTCCTTCTCTTGATGAGATTTTCCTTTAGTCCGAATGGTCATGTCATCTAGCTCTCAGGGTTTTGGTCTTCTCAGCTATAAAATGGAGATAATAGTTAAACTACATGGAGAGTTGCTATAAGAATTTTTTTTTGTTTTTTGTTTTTTTATTCTTTTTTATTTATTTTTATTTTCATTTATTTTTTTATTTAAGCGAACAAAAAACAAAAAAAAGACATATAAAACAAAGACAACAAGCAAAAGAGACAAACAAACGACTAGAGTAAATACACAACAGTAACACTGCAGGTTTACCACATGTGTAAATACTTGCAATGTTACTGTTGTGTATTTACTCTAGTCTTTTGTTTGTCTCTTTTGCTTGTTGTCTTTGTTTTATATGTCTTTTGTGTTTTTTTCTGTTTTTTTCTTTGCTTAAATAAAAAAAACATTGCAGGTTTACAAAACGATGATAGAAACTTCACAATGGTTGCAATATTGTGTATCGTTATCTTTAAAATGGTTACTTACATTAACAGATATAGACATGTAAAATTGATCCAATCATATGAGTATTAATCGTTCTTTCTCAATAACGAATACATTCAGCAGTGTGTTCATTTTAGATATCTTACATATACATATATACAGGTTTATATCTTTTCCTCTTCCCTTTTCTCTTTCCGCCTATTCCCTTCCCAATTACTTTTGCTCTTTGAGCTGTTTTTTACCCTTACATAGTATTTATTACAGATTTTGGATCATACATACTTTTCTGTTTCTTACACTAGGGAGACAATACGGTATTTACACATGTGGGTTTGATTTATCTCACTTACGAGTATGGTCTCAAGTCGTGACCATTTACTTACAAAAGTCTCAATGCAATCTTTCTTAATAGCTGAGTAGTACTCCATTGTATAAAAATACCACATCTTTTTTATCCATTCTTTGATTGATGGGCAC